>JAUEKX010224153.1:0-10379 GCA_031834005.1 Dendronotus venustus
TTATTATTATTATTATTATTATTATTATTATTATTATTATTATTATTATTATTATTATTATTATTATTAATATTATTGTTATGGGGGTGATGTCTACGTGCTCGTTCGGACCCCTGCATAGCCTGGTTTTACACCAGGTGAACTGACCATAGACGATCCGGAAGAAACTTTGAGTTATTGAGTGCGCATACTTGTGTACAATGAGTTTTCTGAAAAACGAATCGACAGAGGGCGAACTTGAAAGTCGGAGGGTCTGTGATGACCTAATGGAAAGTGTTCATATTAGAACAGGTAAAGTTTCTAGGCCGGAGGCAAGTTGGATGTTAATGGTTCTGACGACGGCAGCTGCACGAAGGAACCTCAAAATAAGAAGGAGTAGAATGATGGGAAAAGAGGTAAGATGCGGATGACTGGATTAGTTAAAATGAAGTGGAATTATCAGGAGAGGAAAGTGCTTTGGGAAAGTTTTGATAGGATTGGTAGTCAAAGGACGGATGGTTATATCCAAAAGATCAAAGATATGTGAGAAGGAAGGAATGTAAGCTTGAGGAGTGTTTCTAGTCTTCTGTCCTAACTAAGGCAAATAGATAACAATAGTTTGTTGTCATTGGTGGAAAGAGATGAAATAGAACAAATTGTCAGAGAGGAAGCTCTAGAAGCTCTAGAAGTATCTAGCGGGGAAGAAGTTGATTTCTGGGTAAGACCAGTAAGTGAGATAGAGAAAGGCGGCGTAGTGCAGGATGATGTAGGCGAGGATAGGAGACTGGACGGTAGGGAGAGTTTGTTGAACGTTAAGGTATGTGTTGAGAGAGTCGATATCTGGAAAAAGGATGATGTGGTAAGGGCAATGACTACAGAAGAGAGAAAAGTGTTGGCGATGTTGGGGGAGGTGTACAATGGAGACCAGATCGTGGAAGTGCCGAGTTTGAAGACCCAGGATGGCAGAAGGATAGCGGAGGAGACAAAATTGGTTGATGGCTTAATGCACAATCTCATACGAGATGAAATGTCAGTGACTGATGTAAATCGGTTACTCTATGCCGGATCTTATGTGATTGCTAGCAGGCTAAGAGTGTTAGGCAAGAAGAAGGGAAATACTAGGAAAATACCATGGTGGCAGAGAAGGTTGGAAAACAGTATTGAGGAATGGACAAAAGACTTGGGTCTGATTGAAAAATTCAGGAAAGAGAACAAGGTGAAGAAGAGTGTACGGGATAGATTGGAAAGAAAGTACCAACTGGTAGAGAAGGGAGAAATTTGATGAGAATGGAAACAAGTATCTAGGGATTATGGAAGGTACGAGAATTATGGAAAAAAAGATAAAGAAGAGGGTTGGAAATGAGTACCTGAGACGAGTGAAACTGGTGGTAAAGTTGATATTGTACGCAGGGAACTTGATCCGTGGTATCAATGCGTGGACAGTTAGTGTGGTCCGATACAGTGGTGGTATACTGAATTAGTCTGACGTAGAACTGCGCCGTCTTGATACCAAGACTAGGAAGATTTTGATGAGGAATGGTGCTTTCCATAGGAATAGTAGTGTAGGTCGTTTGTACATTGGTAGGAAAGAGAGAGGACGAGGGTTGATTTCGGTGGAAGATTGTGTGAGACAGGAAGAGTTGGGTTTGCATGAATATGTGCTCCGGACAGAAGAACTGATTTTGAGAGAGATAGCTGGGCATTTAGATTATGGTGAGATGACAAAGGACCACTACAAGAGCGGTGGTTTCTAGGCAAAAAGCACAGAGGCTTTCATGTTTGCTGCTCAAGAACAGGCTCTTAGAACAAGATTGGCTCAGTGGGATGGTGATGGGATGGTGATGTCAGCCCTATGTGTCGCATGTGTGGAGCGGAGTCTGAGTCAGTCTGGAATGTAACTTCTGCTTGCAAAGTACTTGCTCAGAAAGAGTATAAAAAGCGGCATGATAGAATGGGGTTGAGGATCTATTGGGAGCTGTGTAGAAAGTATAGGATCAAATGTTGGGGAAAGTAGTTTGAAGAGGTACCTGATAATGTTAGAAAGAGTGAAGGTGGAGAGGTTGAGATCTGGTGGGATAGACCGATAGAGACAGCACAACGAGTGGAAAGTAATCGTCCGGATGTTGTAGTTGTCGATCGTGTAAAGAAGAGATGGCTGATTGTAGATTTCTCTGTGCCGCCTGACAGAAATGTGACAGCTAAGGAGGAAGAAAAGATATCAAAGTACTCCCCCCTGGCCCATCAAATTCGGAAGCTGCACAGCGTTTCTACCAGCATTATTCCCATAGTTGTAGGGAGTTTGGGAGTGGTGACGAAACGGTTGGCGAGAGGACTGAAAGAGTAAGGGATTCCTGATGTTTTGGGTGCTCTACAAACTTCTGCCATCATTGGAACCACCAACATTCTGAGGAAGGTACTTAACCTCTAAAGCTACTGGTCAGTAGCTAGGGTTAAGTTTTCATTGTCTGGAGGGTAAAATCTCCCCTTACAGGCTGTCATTTATATGTTTGAATTTTATATTATTATTATAATAGAGAATTGGCAGTGAAATTTGATTGGTTGAGAATATTTGTATACCTACATCTGATATCCCCATTAGGAATGATCTTTCTTGAGAAAATCAATAACAGCCTAGATATGGCTTCAATCTTTTTTCTAGTTAAATGCGATGCTATGAAGATGGCAAAATCTCTGTCTTAAGTTAATGACAAGTTTTATCCAATGTGGTTTTCTAATTTTTGTTTGTATTTATAAACCCTATCATCTGAGAATTTATCATTTTTTATTTCAGGTTCTTTTTAAAATAGCTGCCTTTAATACGCACGACAGTGGACATTTTTTACTGTGGAAAAAAGTAAAAAAAAACACAGCATTTTAGTTAATCTCTAACTAACTATATGGGAGAATTTTAAAAATATAATATTGTTAAGTTACACACCCCAATGACTTTTTACTTCATTTGGAATAGATAAAGAAAACCAAGATTTAAAATTTTTAAATTTCTTCATTCTTGAATATTAAACATAATAAAATGATTCCATATTCTTTATACTACGGAAATAAACACCCTGTTTCTCTCTATCGTTACGCTTGGTGCGACCGCAGCGAGAAAGGAGATAATGGCAGTCAGCACTATGTTGAAAAAAACGTATACGTGACTTACATAATAATGACTATAGTCATAAAAATCTGTAACCGTCAACCTGTTCAAAAATAACCAATCTCAAGTTTATAAGGAAATAAATAGTAATGGTCGTTAGGCTAGGTTCCAAATGAGAGAAACATGGATATTTCTTTGATGATAACTGATTGATGATCAACTACCTGTTGTTCAGAAATAATCTGAAATTGCTTGGAAAGGGTAAGCGTGTGTTGAAAGCATTGTTTGAAGTGGTGAATGTCTACTCTAAAGAAATTAGAATAAAGTTTGGCTTATATTGAGTGTGTGGTGTTATTTGGGATGAAAAGGGACGAAAAGGTTGAGTATGAAGAATTTAAGCTCTCGATTGGTGAATTGATGAAGGTTGATGATAATGGGTACGTATTTGGGGGTATTGGAAGATGCTAGAATTATGCAAAAGAATATGAAGGAGAAGGCTAGAATCAAGTATCTGAGACGAGTGAAATTGGTGACAAAGTCAAGGTTGAATTCAGGGAATTTGATTCGCAGTATCAATGAGTGGGCAGTCAAAGTCATCCGATACAGAGTAGTGGTATACTGAATTAGTCTGGCCCTGAACTGCGCTGTATTGATACCAAGTAAAAGTTGGCAACTTATTTTTATTGGCAGTTTGTTGTGTTTAGTGTTTTTTTATGTTAACACCTTTGATTTATTATAGCTTTGGGAAAAACCACCAAAATGTCAATTTTCCCAATCACCAAATTCAATTCCCGCTAAAATTAATTTTCTAAATTTCCTGTGATGGTTAGGTTAAGAAATTCTACCATACTAAAGTTCAAAGTAGATGTAATTAAATTGGAAAATTTTCAAGTAAATAAAATTTGATCGTTTTATTACAACTTTTTTTATGTGTAAAGAAGCTACTAAAAACTATTAAAATAAAGTTAATGAACGAAATGTTAATAAACAACTGAAAATCTATGTAGGAAAATATAATTTTGAGGGAAAGATTATCTGAAAAATGTAAAAGACTGTGATCTAGCCAAGGACAGGTGTTGACACCTACAATACTAGACACTCTGCTGATAATAATTTAGCTCATAAATTTACACCCAACAAACTGGCTGCACAATCAATAACCAACACATGTACTCTTGTCTGGAATGCTCTCCCACCTGATATTAAACATGAGCAAAGTCTGGTGCTCTTTAAAAATAAATGTAGAAAATTTTTTCTTGATATATAAATTTAATGTTTTTAATAAATAAAATTATTTTAACTTCAACTAAACTTAGTAACAATTTTAGGTTAATATTTTCTGTTATAGATAATAATAAGTGGCCCTCAGTGGAAACAACCACAGCACATTATTGTGGTCTGGGTTATTCTGGGCTAGCCACTCTAAATATCTATTATTATTATTATTATTATTTACTAAGCATTAATATATAATTCAGAGAAGCATAACAAAAACAAAGGATGGGCTCAAAATGTCTGACCTTTGAGCAGGCCTGAAGGCCTGTGACCACCTCAATCAGAGACTGCAGACACAGGTCTAGATCTTCCCACGAATTCAAAACGGCATTTGGGCTAAGGTCAACAGACGACAATTTTTCCAAGTGTATCCTCAACTTCTGAAGATTATATGGGTCGTTGGTACGTTGCAAAGCGATGATGAAATCTTGGATAGTTGATTTAAACGTGGCAGGGGTCTGGAGCTAATGATAATGATAATAATTAAAGCTACAAAGATTAAGAAACCGACTCCAAGGTCATTAATAGGGAAAGGTGATACAAACAAGTTGTTAATCGATTTGGAAACGAAGGTTAATAACATACTTTATCAATGATTGATTGCATATATGATTTATGTTCGTTGTCACCGTACAAAAGAGCGGACAATTGTTCCGGTGAAATGTGAAGACCAGCCTCCATAGCAATTTTTACCATTTGCTCATCGTGTGTTTTTCGTAATGCCGAATATGTTCGATACTTTAGAGAAAAATATATATAAAAAATTTAGTTAAAATTAAGCACCTCCTTTAATTTCGTAAGCTCCTATCATATCTAAAACTCTTTGCTATTTCACGAGAGTGCAATTCGAAAATACAATAAAAATCACAAATATTGGCATATTTGGGGTTGCTCTTTCATAAATACCATGTACTGTATGTAGCTAAGAAAATTGCACTCTAATCTAAATTTTGACATGTAGAACTATTAATCGTCAATAAATAATAATTAAATCTATGATCATGGAGGTCAGCAATTTTTAGAAACTTTTCAAACTGAATAATTGAATGATAAATAATACATACCTTTTCTTGTAATTGTAGAAGAGTTGATTTGCCCTTCCTTTTTGTTACCTACAAAAATGACAAAAAAATAAAATAATAGAGTATTTGTGATAGCAGTTCGAATTCCACGTATTCTGTATGAAAATATTGAATCATAAGAGGCAAGCTGGGTTGTCTAGTAGAGAGAAATGCCTAAAAATATTACATGTTCTTTACGGTTTACCAGAAGAACGACTGCACATGAAAAGGTTGATTACATACACATTGATTTTGAAAGATAAGAAAAACAATCTTACTATAAAACAACTTGAACGATAAAGCACCTGGAATACATGACAAATACTTGTGTTAGAAACTTGGGTGGACTGTTCCTTAAGTCTTTGAATGACAAAAAGCACCAATGCTCTACGTGAGGAAGCAATTTTGTTCTCAAAAAATAGGACAATTAAACGCAATACTGTCTCCTGCAAGGCAGGACCATCAAAATTGCATTTACGTTGGCGAACAGCCGTCCAAAACGTCATAGCCAGGGTTTGTGGATTTTGGTGCATCAGGATCAACTCTTTTACTGCTCGTTCTCCGATACTTCTTACTGCATGTAAAGCTCTTGAGCGTCCTTTCTCCTCTGCCAGCTGGGTGTGAATCAATGTGACCAGTCTGCGCTGCATGTTTTGCGTCAGTACATTGTTGCCAGTTGTATAACTGTTATTATTTGATGATGTACCAGATCTAGCAACATTCTGTAGGATCTGTGCTAGAACTTCTATGGCTTTTTTAGCCTGTTTGAATTCCTTCTTATTTTGTTTTACTTCTGGGATATCTACATCTAAGTCATCATATATAGTGCCTCCAGCTAACGAAAGCAATGCATAGTTTATAGGAAGCTTTTTAATTTCTATCTGTATTTTAGCTTGGTCGAATGGGCATTGTTGCATGGAGAGCTGGAACAGACATGATTGGCATATACTGTGTCCACATCCCAAGCTTATAGGTGGTTTCTGTGTTGAATTATACTCATTTTGACATACTGGGCATAATCGAAAGTCCATCCAATGAGGTTGTAGAATGGGCATGTCTCTTACTATTATTATTTAATTAATATCATTATTATTATTATTAATCCTTTAGGTAAAGAAGGTCATAAAAAGGCAGTTACAAGTACTGATGTGGACCTACTATATATAAATTAAAAAAAAAAAAGTATATATATATAATAAAATTGTACAAAAGTATAAAAGTATAAAAGTATAAATAAGTATTTGTTTATATTATAAAAAGAATTTAAAAATTAAAATCAAATACTATTCACCTCGAAAAGGAATAAAGATTTATATTATAAAAATGTCAAAAAGTTAAGAATTAGGAATATTGAAAGTCATAGAATGAGATGCAATTATAATAAAACTAAAAAATGCCCTAAGAAATGAAGAACCGTATTGATACTGTAAAGCAATACCACATTTAACTGTTAGACGACGGAGGTTCGTATTGGTTTTGAACTTTTGCTCAAGTAGTTCAGATTTGCTATAGTCTGAAATAGACTTTGAATCGTGTTTTTAAGAAAACCATCTGTTCATTGGAGAAGCACGTGGTTACAACCAACTCATTATCAAACTGGCTCACATCTCTTCCACTTGAGGATTAACAAATATAATTTTGGTGAAGAAGATGATGCAATTAGACTCAGATACAACTGGCTGATACCAAACCTTCCAAGTCATTGTCCATGCGGTGATTCCTTTAATGTGCATCATGCAATGTCTTGTAATACAGGCATGGTTCGTTATACAGCAACACAACGAGCTACGAGATGTTACCGCAAAGTTCATAAGTGAAGTACTGTATGTGCTGATGTTGAAGTGGAGCCCCCATTAATTCAACTTTCAGGAGAGCAAATGTGTCACAAGACTGCCAAAATCCAAGATCAAGAAAGACTTAACGTATCTGCGAGTTACTCTTGGGTGAAAGGACAGAAGACATTCCTGACATTCGCATATTTGATCCAAATGCAAAGAAATATCAAAACCGATGAAGCAAAGCTACCAGAAAAATGAAAACGAGAAAAAACGCCATTACAATGAAAGAATCATGAATGTTGATCAAGGCAGTTTTTCTCCAATCATCTCATATTAGACGAGAGAAACGTATCCGGTGGTATGGATTCGGAGGCAAAAGTATTCTTCTCGCGTCTTGCGGGTATAGTTGCAGCAAAGAGAAAAGTGGAAAGAAGCATTGTGCAGTCAGTCCTATATGAACACAACCTTAAATTTTGTTCTCATACGGTCGATGCTTATGATGTTGAGAGGCTCTAGGTCTCTCCGGAAAATTGACATCATTGACAAAACAATGGTCGAGGTGGGACGACGGACCTCTTGAGCAAAATGTCCTTTACATAAAATAAAAAAAAAAATTTTTTTAAAATCTAAACATTATTTTGTACAATATATAACTGTATTTTACGTCATTTGTATTACGTTAAATTATACGGATAATTATGATTAAAAAAAAATAATAAGCACGTGGTTGGTGAATTTAATAATGTTGCCTTGACATCTCTCTATCCATAAAGCAACAGCATGGATTCTACGGAAGGGCCTATTTACAAGAGTCGAGAAGCAGGTGCGCGAACGCGCGGTATTTTTCATTAGAATTAGCCTCCAGACTTTAATGTAAGCTGCCGGCATGCAGTCTAAAGCCCACGGGGAAAACATAAATATAAATATAAAATATTTTTTTGTTTATCATCCTATCGTGATTATTTATTTTCTTTTAAGCCGATAAACGTCGCTCTTTATGGTCCAAAAATAATTACCGCTTGAGCGGCGAAACAATGTCCGCACCTGCTTCTCGACTCTTGTAAATAGGCCCTTCCGGATTCTACCATTAGACGGAAGAAAGAAATAGACTGAAAACATGGGCCGTTTGTTTACGTTTTCTCGCTCGATGTTGGCCCTTGTGGGGTGGCCGGAAATGTAGTGCACACTTCCTACAAAATGGCAACTGCAATGAGTGATTTATTTAGTGATGATGATTTTGATCAAATCAATTCAATGATTGATGAAAAGTACTTCGTATTCGTAGTCATATTCTAGTAAATGTTGTCTCTAGGTGGCACAATTCTCTAATATATTATGACTGGGGAATGAACTATTATTAACTTGTGTTGGAAACAGGGAGGGAATCTGTAAATGAAATTGCTTCCGGAACTCAACCTCTTTACCGAAAATATTCCTATCCCTAAGTTGTGCATAAAGGGTAGATGATGAAAAAAGATTCTTACCACTTTATTTCTACCATAAATTACATATAACTTGAAAAAAGAAGCTATATATTACCAAGGGAGTATCGAATAAACTAGATCTTTCCCGAAATTATTATTTATTTTGGTCTGGTCTCATTTTATTAAGGCTTAATCGTGTAAACCTTTGGATGCTTAGAAAACAGCTTTTTTAGCCTCAAAAATACCTAAATTTTGTTTTAATATTTTCAAGTTTTTCCCTCTTTTCATGATTCTGAAAGTTAACATTCAGACAACATTATTCATATCTTACTAGTAGTTGAGAAGTTTTTGGTGCTTATATAGAGTTTATTTAAAAAAAAACAAATTTCTGAAATCTGATTAGCCATGATGCGTTCAATTTACCTAATTTTTTTTTATACTAAAAACAAAACAAATAACAAGTCTTGTAATATTTTATGAGTTTCTGACTGCTTTTTAAAGATAAGAATTTGTATATAAATTTGATTACTACGTAATACAAGAAATACAAATGTTAAGTACTGTTAATATATGCCACGACAATTAATTATTTAATCACACAAAAACTATAAATAAAAGTGAAATTAGAAAGTAGTTCTTCTAAGGCTAAACATTCCATTGAAAAAAAGGTATTTAAATATGGATGCCACAATTTTGTTATATATTACCTATAATTTAACTCAAGCTTTCTTTAAGGTTTTCTCAATATAAATAAAAATATAGCCTCAGATCGTATAGGAACATATATAACAATAAAATCCTATATATATATATATCCCTAAACCTGTATAATAATTGTAAGATATTGTAAATAAATACAATCCTATTTTGACAATTTTCTTTTGTGGTTTCTGATGTAGTCTTTTAATTTAGTCCATTTCCGGTCTTTTAAAACACTGTTGTTCTTAATAAGTGTTAAACACTCTTTCTTTCCGGGTAGCGAATTTCCTGTAACGTGGCGATGAAATGCGTCAAGAACTATCTTAATTTCCTCTGGTTTCCATTCCATCTTTCCACCATTTTGAGTTACTGAATTGAAAAAGAGAACAAAACTTAATGTAACACAATACGTATATCTGCACAACTAAAATAATAATAATAATAGAGAAACCGGACTATTAACTTATTTTGTATTATTGCAGCAGACAAAATCATTGTTCAATATCTGCACAACTAAAATATAAATCTTATTTACCTGACTCATTTGGCATAACTTCGTCATCACATTTTTCATCACATTTTTCATCTCCAGACATAGACTCTTCCTCTTCTTCTTCAATGGGAATTAAAGGTGGTAGCTCTATTGAATAAAAAAAATAAATAAAAGCTTTAATAAAATTATTCAAGGTCTTAAAAGAAAAAAAAAAAACAGCTAAGAAAATTGGAGCAAAATATCAAAAACAAATATATTGTTGACAAGTAATATAAGTGATATAATTATTAGTGTAGGGAGTATTAAAACATCTATATGAGCATGCACAAAGTAATCACTTTTCTCAAGTAGAGAAATAAATGAATACTAATGAACAAAACTATTATTACCTTCTATTTCTATTTCTGAAAGTTTCTTTCCAGATAAGTTTTTGCCGTTTCCCTCGTCTAATGCCAAAAGAATTCTTGAAACCTTCGCAAGTTCCACAGTACTGTCTTTCAGTCGATAATATTCTTTGTGCACGCTAAGGTCGTGCCCAAGATGGCGAGCCAACCATCCTAGGTCATTCTC
>JAUEKX010224486.1:0-10374 GCA_031834005.1 Dendronotus venustus
TATGCGTACGTACTATTTAATAATATGATATCATATTACATTTGTAACTAAAATGTCACCGAGTGGTTTTAATTCGGCTTTTTCATTGACCATGTAAAATAAACATCTATTGTCTTTTACAGTTGTTTTATCCCAGCTGCTATTCAGATCGAGCTTCGTTGGGTAAAACTCTGATAATTGGAAAACGCCACAGGGGTTTTGTAAATAGGCTGGTGGAAGAGCTTTATGAGAAGTAAGCTTGTTGTTCTGCTTGTGCGACATAACTTGTAAATTGTAAACACAAAGATAATTTTCATTGCATGTGGTTTGGAAATCAAAGACAAGGTTACCAGCACCAACGCTTTCTGGTTGAAAAACCCCGGATGATTTGTAGACAGCAAACTCTTCGCTATGTTGAGTGGTTGTCGATAATTCCATTGCATGGACAATGTTTTGTAGTGATGGGTTTGGTTCATGTTTGCTATATTGTTTTGTCCCTGAAAAAAAATCTTACCGTAAGTTTCAGAAGAAGCTGAAAAATAAATTAACGTGAAAATGTTTCTAGTGAAAGTCTCTTTGTTCACAAAATTAAATAATTCCCCTGGACGTTAAGAAACTACTTACATTTGATCTGGTTAAACATAGGTCCTTTGATAGCCTGAAACCAAGCTCTTTTTTGTGGATTTTTTATGTCATATCCTTGAACGCGTATCCATGCCATTTGGTCTTCATCCAAAGTCTCCCTCAAATAAATTTTTGTTCGTTTGTCTTCGTGCAACTTGAAGTATCCTCGATGACATTCCACAGAATGTGTATCAACTTTGTGAACTTCTACAGTGAACTGCCAAATAATATCGTCCGCCACACTCTTCATATCATATGGCTTCTCAGGACAAGGTTGTTTAGCTTTAGGTAAGGTGAATACTAACTCGTGAAGGTCGGGTTGGTAGTCGTAATAGAATTTGCGTGAATCTTGATTCTCGATCATCACAGGACAATATTGCATAATTTCATCTTTCGAATCACGATAGTTAAATAAATCATATACACCTTAAAGAACGAAGAATCAAAGTTACGTAATGTGCTGACTGAATAAGAAACCACGTTAATAATTATTTTAGTTATTTAAACGCTAAGTTGATGGGATGATAGCAGTTGTGCATTAAGATTTTAATTTTAATGAAAATATTTAAGCATTTTAAGATTTACAGTTTGGTTCAATAATTTTTTTAACACAATCTGTGGAAATACATTTCAAGAGTGAAATATTCGCCCCGTTTCTTTTCTTTTTTTCTGTTTTGATATTAAATAGTATTAGTTATTCATTACAATCTTACCTGTATGAGTATAAAATTGTCCTCCCACCAAATAGTCCAACAATTTCAATTCTCCCTCATTTAAATTTGGATATCGGACGTATGGTGGTTTACCATAGATGCTTTTTCTGATGGAAAGCTCAGGATCGATCAAAGTTGTATATCCGAATACAGTATCTTCTTGGTAAGGCATCTTGCAGAGAGCAGCTCTCGCGTCTTTTTCTTTTTGCAAATCTTTTGTCTTCTCTTCGTTTCGTTTGTGCTTCTGTTTAATTTCACTAAGTTTCTGTTTGGTGAAATCCATTTTTAAGTTGGAGGTGTGTGGTGATTTAGGATCAGCTAAAATGGAAGTACGTTGTCAAACGTGACATAAAAATTGTCTTAAATAAATATTTACAATTTCGATCTTTACTAAATTTTCAGTATTTGTAGAAAAACATTAAAAACAGCATTATATTTTGAAATGTAATTATATTAAATGTTTTGATGTAGGAGAGAAGGATCTAGAAGGTCGATCTGATAAGTCTAGTCGGAAAATAAATATTTATGAGAGCAAAAACGTAATTATCTTTTGAGAAGATGTTGTCAACCTTCTATAAATGCCTCTGTAAAACAATCTTAATACTCACAATATTGGACCTCTACATCTGCCCTCTGATACATTGCATCGTTTGCAGCTAAAACATGAATGTACGTGCCATGACGTAACGATGTCTCAAAGAGAAATTCACCCATTTCATGAGGATAAGAGTTAAACCAATGAATATAATCTGGATTTCGTCCATCATGAAGATAACCATTACCCCCTTTCCAATTGTCTCCGTCATTCAACGGAGAACATGAATAGTAATATCTGTAATAGAAAAAAAAATAAAGAACTTCATATAAGGACGGAGAGGCAGAAAACTTTCTGCACGAAATAAAAACAAATTTAACATGTAAAAACATGTTTGGCAAGGGGCGTTTTCTTTTAAAACCAATATATTTGCGATTGCCAAATTAGGATAAAATCTCTTTCTACTTAGCAACAGAAAAACTTTAATAATTTCATGATTGGTACGCAAAGGGTTAAGGAATTAATACTTAAATTAGTTTTGGAAGTATTAGTTATGCCCTACAAACTTGAAAGAAGCGCAATAATGATTTATTTCTGTTATTATATTACTGTAAAAGAAAGCAATAACTTGCGTAAAGTCATTGAAGATTTCCAATCCATGACACATTTCGCCCCATTTATGAAGTTGCTTTTCCCCAAATGCTGAAAAGACTTGAGTTGGTTGTTTTGACTTTCCCTTTGGGACGACATTTAAAGTTGGTGAGTTAATGTTGTTGATACACCATTGGATAGCGTCCACCGAATCATCTGGCAGATTAGAAACATTCGCTCGATATGCAAGTGGATGGACGATGTAGTTGTATCTTTTGCAGTAACTTGCTTCGACCGGAGCCATTGATTTGATGGAAATCAAATGCAAATACCGTCCCCAAGCATTGTTGAAGTAGAAATAGCCACCTTGAAAATAAAGATGACACCTCGTTTTTCTTTACTTTCTCAAGATAACTAAATTACAAAATTACTACATAATAATGTTCATAGTACAAGCATGGGGAAAATACGCTCAATCTTTGTATATTAGTGTTACCAATGGTGGGTTAACTTTTTTTTTTGTCCTACTTAAATTTGGCGACAATACCAGAATTCGTAAAAATGTTTGTAATAAGTCAATTATATAGAGACATTTATAGTTAAAACTTGTAATAGTTTAGCTTCATTACAGCAGATTTTATATAATATAGAAAAGAATAATTACCTCTGTATTGATCACGTGGTATAAGCTGTTTGTAAACATTATCCCAATCAGGTGAACCAGGTTCTTCATCATGTGGATGGTAGTTCCATAAATTATTTTGAATCTGTGTATTTAGATTAATGATGAGTGATAGATAAATATAAGTATTTAAAGGCCTAAATATTTATAACATGTTAATTCGCTCCTTAAACTTGGGATTATAATACAAACCTCGTTTCCACGTAGTGAAATAAAATGTCTATTTGAGAAGAATTTGTCGTAGCAACACCATTTTCTTTGGTCAGGGACAAAACTAAACAAAGGAAATTATTGTTAATATTTTTCCTTGGTGTAGCGCAAAGTAAATATTTCTTTCCTTTGATGAAAAGTAAAGAAGTTAATTAAAACTTTGAACAAATGCCCATAGTGTTTTTCTGTCTTTCTTTACGAAAAACGAAAGGAACGAAAAACGAAGAAAGTTAAATTTTATAAAACTGTGTTCTTACCTCTCCTTGGTGTTTAGTTGGAAGAGTTTGTTGAAAATAAGAATTGATAAAAACCTGAACTTTCACTTTTTATATAAAAATCAAGAAGTTGTGCAGGGTGGTTAGAGAATATTAGTACTTAGTACGTATGTGTAAAATTAGTACGTTTTTACCCAGTCCAATTCCAAGGTTTATCATAATGAAATTCTTCGTACAAATGTGAACCACCAGCTGTTGCAGCAGGAATTGGAAATGGCATGCTCGGATTTATACAAGCATTATAATGATCGGCTAACTCCTGTTCAACAGCACGATATCTATATAAAGAGGGAATGAGTTATACATTAACTCGTTCATATAAATAATTAAAAGCTACATTCTAAGGTTCCAAAAAACTACTTCACCTCAGCTAAGCTATTTTTGATGCTCAGTTATACAATTTTATGTACTTATTTCCTTGTTTGAATTGAATTTAATTGCGAGTGTGATTGTTTAATTTCCCTTCATGATATGGCGATATTTTTGTCAACAAATTAATAAGATAAATTAGGAAGCTACCATAAAAAAGAATGCATCATAATAGTAGTAGATCTAAAGAAATCCGATTTAAGATAGAAACATTATGTGTTGTAAAAAAACTTAAGGAAAGTTCATATATTCATTCTTTTTAATTTTTACCTAATTAGTTATCCATTTTTTGGTCCTTCGATTTACAAACAAAGAGTTTATACGAACATTAATTTGTATCCATGGTAACTCGGTCAATTAAAAGGTTTTCACTCGAGGGCAAATTCGCATATTAGATACATACCCTTCAAGCCAAGAGTTTTCAAGCTTCATTGGGGCGCCATATTTATCATAATATTCAGCATGCATTTGTTTTCCGTCCCCATCTTTGTCATAACCTCTCAAATGGACATGCATGAATAAGTGAACTTCTTCAGTAAACGCCTCATGGATAGGTAGATGAACAATGTCACAAGTTGATATCACTTCTTTACCAGACATCTCAACTTTTCTCATCAACTTCTATGTAGTGAAGCAATAAAATATAGGCACTGTCACACTTTCTGTATCAATATTCTATTTAGGTCTTATGTGTTCCTTATAAACATTTATCTGTAATATAGTAATCACACACATACAATAATGTATAACATACCTTCTGCGATAATCTTTGAGGGTGATGATGCGTCCGAATGGTATCTTCAATAAGAATGAATGCTACCATCAATTGTTGTATTTATATAAAAGCATCAAGAATAATCTAAAGGCATTCTTGAGGGAATTCGTTGATGATGCCAAACACTGAGCTACAACAGACTAATGTTTGTAGATGCCAGCTTCGGTCCCTTGAGAAATACAGTGCACAGTACAGTGAAAATCCTGATGACAACAAAATAATTATTGTTTCAAAACACTTTTTTTCGTACATGATGCTGACTTGCGACGTCTTTTTTTATCATAAAATAAACGTGCGTTCGTAGTTACTTTCTATCGTTCAAATTTAATTCTATCAAAACTTTCAGATTTGGATATCTGCAGTATATTACCGCGGAATATTTTTCTCCAGTTATTTTAGGGATGATAGACTAACAACTAGACTAGCACCCTAATTTTGTTTGCGGCAAATATAGGAAAATTTAGGCCATACTAGTATGGAAATTTACAGAACATTTTCTGGGGATTTGAATAGTTTTTTTTTTGATAAAGCAGAAATCCATTAGTCGGAAGTATTATTCAGATACATAATACTAAAGTGTAAGTATTTTAACGAAATTAAAAAAGAAAAAACAGGGAATACCATCTAACCTCCAACAACTATGGTATTAACTAGGTATTCCAACAATTTTGTGGCGAAATGCAACTAAAAACGGTAGCAGCATCAGCGCAGTAATAATGCAAACCTCATTATTAAACGTTTGCTTTAAAATTTTTATACATGGCCGAGAGTGCAAAGTGAAAATAACCTTCTTAAATGCTAAAACTGTCGTAAAAAATTACAAATAGGGGAAAGAAATTGTGTTATTTCGTAAACAGTTACACGAATAACAATTGTCGATTAAGGAGATTTTTTAAAAAATTTTGGGTGGTCTAGGTTACGCAATTTCGGTTTTTACACATTCCTTTTACGAAAGTTTCTTCCATTTTTTTTTTTCATTTCTCCATATGCGTTAAATTATATGGATCAATGTAATAAGATAATAATGGAAAGACGATTTAAAACAATATTAATTTTTTTGTGTGGAAGAAGCTTGTGTATATTAAAAATAGAAACTTATCGAGAATAGTCGAGTCACATTACAAAACGCTTTCTTCCCTAACATTTTGCTATAAACTAAATTATGACACATTTTATATTTTCGTTCCCATAATTTTTATGATGAATAACGTAAAACAAGAATAGTATTATTATTATTGGCCCTTTTAAATATTTTGAGTATTATATATTATATTTTCTTTGTTCTTGTAAACTATATTGTTTTTTAACTTACCCACGTCCATGAAAACAAATCTCAGTTATGAAATATTTTTTTAAAATGTACGTTCAAATCATTTTCATGTATTTTTCATACCGATTTTAATTAAATTATAAGTACAGAAAAATTAATAATAAATTATACATGTAAGCAAAACGAATACTAACACTCAAATACTATCAAAATACCATCTTCATCATTGATAAAGCAAATAAGCTTCAATTGATAAGTTTAATCAAATTGCTAGGCATATTGATAGTCTTAATATATAAGAACTATTGCAAATGATAAATATTATTCATTTGTATTTTATAGACCACTATAAACTACATTTGGTTTTATTTCGTCTTTGTCAAAGTAATTAGCAATAACTTGAACTAATACAGTAATCATCTCGTAATAATTTTGAATGTCGTATATGCATTGTTTTAAATATTTGTACAGAAGATAATCAACTCTAGATTCTGACAATCTGCACAACACTTTGTTCAACAACTGAAGATCTGTTCGCATTATTAGGTTTCTTCGGTTTGACCAACATTTTCAACAAAGTTCCTCCAGTCTGACCTTTCACCAAGCGACCTGGGTTAACACATAAACAACCTTCCACCTCCTGAACAGAGAAGAGGATAATATGGGTTTTCAGAAATTTCTAGAAATTAATTTACTAGTGTATAGTGTATAATTTTAATTATTATAAATTTAATAATAATGTAAAAATTTGTTTAAGGATTTGAAGTATGTTATGGACGATTGAATTGATTACTAATTCTAATTCTAATAATAAAGAATAATTGCAAGATTTATGAACTTAAATAACTAATTTTATTGCAACGATACAAAATACTACAAGGTCACGCAAACTATTTTCCTGATATTTATGTTCTTTTTTTGTAATTAAATAACATAAAATTACGATATTCAAACTTTCCTATAAAATATATTACACTTTATCGCTGAAGTGTCAAGAGACTAAGTATTCGCTCAGCAATGTTGTAATGCGGTTACAAAAGATGATGGTGAGGAAAATCAAATTTGTCAATGTGATGTGTAATCCCGACTTTAATTCAAAATTTTATTCAATAAATATCATTTTTCTGGAATATTTTTTGCAATGTTAAATTACCTTGGCAAAGTATCTGAGATCAGAAGGTACCACTAAAACATCAGGAGTAATCGGCATGTAACAGTGATTTTCAAAATGCTCGTAATCCATATTAATATCTTCGTGTGCCGGATGTAAAGGATAATAGCTGCAAAATAAAACATTAAAAATTGACGAAATTAAGACCATACAAATGATATTGATGATTTGATATTACATTTTGATAACTTATTCCGAGTAATGAGTATTAAACAAATTTACTTTCTATTTAGTTACAGTGCTAAGTTTCAAAATAAGACTTAACTTAACTTGATTAAAAATGACACAATGAAAGGTGTCAATGAATATGAAAAATAACACGTTATTCAGCATTGTGTATTGTCAGCCAAAGTCATTCTGTTGAAGGGGGATAACAGGAATAATCTGTTAGTGGTAAACATGTTTTCATAAAAGTGGGACCAAAGGCTAAGACTCGCGCTTATTTTACAATTACCTCATATTGTGCAAAATTGTATATCCGGTAGCCAGTTATTTAGATAAAAGTACTAATAATTCTTTTATTTATCAATCACTAGTTATTCTTTAAGTTGAGAAAGTAACACACTGTTTAGAAACTACATACCTTTGCTGTAAAAGAAGATGATCAGCTAAACGTCCGAGACGATCTGATCGTGTTGAACTAAAAGGACGAGAAGATATTACGGATGCTAAATGCAGGATATACTTTACATTAGCACATAAATTAAAAGGATGTATTCAAAACCTGAATTCAACAATATTTTCCACATGCTTGTTTCAGCAAAAAAAAAAGAAGATTGCTCTGGAAAACAAATAGAAGAGAAATCTTACAAAGAAGCTGCTTCTTCGGCACCAAGATGAAATAAGACATCAGTGGAAGTCAAACCAAAACAAACATCGTTCACGAGGACTGTACATGGATCCGACATCATGTGAATCTATATAAACAACGAGATTGACGAAAGAAATAAAAGTAACGATTTGGCTTTAGTGTTTGTACGACATTATTCTCTAATAAGATACCAATCAACCCGAACCTGTTTTTTTTCGTGTATTGTCTCTTTGTTGAATGGTGGTTGCGGATAGACGTATTCATGAAACACATCTCGTTGTGATGGAACAATTAAAACTTGTGTCAATAAACTGCAATAAAAGAAAAAGGTTTAAATTATTCGTAACAAGTGAAAATAACCCTTATTTATAACAAATCTGAGGCAACGAGTCGAGCTTCGAAAGCTTTCTTAATTTTCCCGTTGACCTTCTCATCTTTATTTAAAAACTATTTTAAGTTTCCAGTGTTATGTTTTTATGGGAAAATGAGGTATCCTATTTTAAATAACTTAATTGTTTACTCTAAGTATCGGCAAATAGAGTAATACGTAATGTAATGAGTAATGCGTTATCAAAAGTAACCTTTTTAAACAACATTGGAGTCTGTTTATAATGAGATTTTCAAAATAGAACTCGTAAGGTTCATCAACTTCGCCTTTCTAAACATAAAAATAAAGAAAAATGTTAAACTATAACCCTGGTAAGGAGCTTCATGCTTTTTGTAGAGTGGTGTATTGAAGTGAAACAGGCGGTAACTACTTAGAAATTGGGAAATTTACCTCTATCAACGATTGCTTGCTATCAACAAATGGTCCCAACTGAAAATTGGACAGTAGAAAGTAATTATATAACTAATTCAAAAAACTTTATATATATATTATATCATAATATAACTTTTCATTTTATTGCAGTATAACAGGTCACTCCAATATCATTATCATTAATTCTGTTAATTCAAATTAAGAAACATAATTCTCACCAAAATTAATAGATCAGGTTGTTCTTTCTTAGTTAATTCTAATAAGTCTTCAAAAGGTTTATAGGACAGCGTTGTTTCATCACATGTTGCAAACGGTCCGCATGCAATTTGTACAGTAAAATAATCTGAAAAAAAATCAAATTCACGTTTTAACCTTCTAGTACCGGCACTCTTTTGGAAACGCGGCTTTGATGATTGAAATTTAACAAACAAGTTCACCTTTCAAAACTAAACATATAAACCACCATGCAAAAGGAAATTTAATCCAATTTTTTATATAAGCCTCAATCATTCACCTTTATTTCAAGTGGTTAAAGGTCACAGTCTCTACAAGCAGAGAAGATATAATGGATGTTAAATGTAGGATATACTTTACATTAGCACATAAAGTGTTTAAGGAAAAAAAGAGTAAAAGAAGATTTGAGATATTCTTTCTGTTACCTTCGTTCACTGTCTCATCTTTCTTACGTGCACTGTAGAAGGGCAATCGTCGACCCTGAAAATGAATTTGTTAACATGAATAAATACGACCAGAAAATAATAATACAAGCCAGACCAATATATCATTATATCATTAATTTAAATGATCAATCAGATGACAAGCAGGATAAAAAACTACCTTATATATTGCCGATACTTTAATAGATGATCCTGTATTATTGGTTCCTTTGACTGCAACAACCTACAAATACAGAAATATACTAAAATTACTAAACTTATTTTATCTGATAGTTTAACAACTCATCAGTCAATCATTGATTCATCTACTACTAGTAGTGATATGATCTGCTCTCTGAGTTCGTCTTTCAAGCCTGAGGCACTTTAATGTCATTAGAAAGACGACCTCTTCTACGATTTTACTCAGGATTCATGATAACACTCTTGTGGCAGGCTCATTACCCATAGCTACGTGACCAGCAAGACTGAGGCATTGACAACGTATGATTTGAAGTCTTCCTTTGTAAATTTCTTCGAATGTGATATGAATTGTTTGCATTTTACTGTATTCAAAGAGGTAAGTATGATGAAGCTATCAAAAAGCTCTTATATCTGGCCTTTAATCAAATTTCTGTCTTCATCTTGCTTCAGGAAATATATATAATAAAGGGTGTTGTTACTCTACGGATATACAGTAACTAATAAGTGTGTTTTACATACTAATAAGGATATGTATATAATCAACAAATATTTTCCGTGATGTGAATAGACTAGAGGACTTTCCAAACAAAATTAAGACAAGAAAGTGATAATAATAAATATAAATTCAAATATAAATATACACACATAGGTTGTTTAATTCTTTTTATTGTTTGTATTGTGCTATCTATTGTACACGTGATCAAAAGTTGATGCGCTTTTTATTGTAAAAATAACGACTTTTTAACAGATTT
>JAUEKX010224597.1:0-10373 GCA_031834005.1 Dendronotus venustus
TACGACACGCAGTTGGCACACGTTGGGGCTATTCTTGTATTTGTATCCCTGCCAAAAAAAGGGAGGAACCCCCCGGAACCCACACGGGGGGTGAAGAGAGAACATAGTGTACATGGAAAAACATTGGCATCATAATAACATATCGAGCATGGCATGAAATACAAACATGCAATGCATACACTGCATACATAATACAATACATCAAACGAAGATGATTTACAGAAAAAACAAAATCATCTCATTCACACCTTTTACAAGTTAGAGCTATTCTTGCCATCCTCCCTGGGGAGAAACCCCGAACCCCACATGGGAGAGCAGGGATAAGAGTTGACAAAAGCATGACAGAAGACAAAGTAAGTTGCCGCCACAGTAACCAAGAAGAGAAGCGGAAACCATGGACAGCAACATCATCTTAATCTTAGTCGCCTCTTACGACACGCAGTAGGCATATGTTGAGTCTATTCTTGCATCCTCCCTGGGGAGTAGCCCAGGACCCCACATGGGGAGCGCTGAAGAAGTAAGTTGATAGTTTCAGTTAAAAAATGAGAAACAGAAGTAGATGGTTTATGTAAAGAGAGTACATCATGGACAACATTGACATCATAATAAAATATGTATCTAAAATGGCATGGCAATATATACATTCAATGCATACATAATGCAAAAGTACATCAAACAGAGATGATTTACAGAAAAAACAAAAATAATTTCATAAGAAAGGACAACAGACATCACATACCAATCATTATACAGTGGGTGCCGGATTCAACAAGAAGTCGGCTACAACAAGGCCAGTTGAAATCCCCCGGTGCGACCATTCGTTATACCTGACGCATACGAGATCATGTCATCAGTCCCGACTTCCACTGTAGCATGATTGACAACCCAGGATTTTCTACTGCCCTTTGTGTCAATGTCAATAATAGACTCAGTTCATCTAGACAGTAAGAGACCCCGATAGTTGGGATGTGGTGTCTATTGCCCCTATCAACGGGCCGGAATTTGTCAGACCATCAACAAATAGAAAACTGTCCAGCAGCCCTTCAAACAAATATAAGTAAGTGTGCCCAATATAAACCAAGATTGCTTTTACTTTCATAATTGTCCACTCTTTTTTTCTCAAAAAACATACATTCCAAGTTGAGCCAGGATTTGTCAGACCATCAACAAATAGAATACTGTCCAGCAGCCCTTCAAACATACGTAAGTAAGTGTGCCTAATATAAACCAAGATTGCTTTTACTTTCATAGATGTCTCCACTGTAGTCTAGTTTTGTTTTCTGTTGCCTTATACTGCATTAGTAGTTAGCAGTGTTGGCACCCAGCTCCATGCTCAATCTTAAATGGTGAATGAGGTAGATGCCCTAAAGACCACCTTTAACAAAACACAGAGCTGGAAAATACTATGGATCAGGAACTATGACAAGCAGGTGATCAGCCCAGTCCTTGAATGGCGCTATGAGTTATGAGCAATACACAGGACGCGTCTTGCTAGCCACACAAATTTTATGTCGCCTAATTATATATATAAAAATGAGAGGCCTACACCGTAGTCTAGTTCGTTTCGAAATTTGTAGTCACCCATAGTAACTATTTCACATTAAGTGTCATTCAATTTTGTGTGCAATCTTTGATTTGGAGTATAAAGCTACAAAATTGTGAGACTGAATATTGTAACTTTAGCCGTTTTCGCATACTGGCAGATTAATGAAATTACTCTGATCTCTTCAACTTTGGTCTACAAATAAATGGTAGTATTCATAAATGAATTCAATACAGAGCATGCCGCCTGAACGCACGCCGTCTAAAAGCACGATTCGCCTAAATGCAGGCATCACCGGTCTGACGGGATTTTTTCCTATATAAAAGTCATGTATAAACGCACGCTCACTTCGCCTAAATACACGTTCGTATTTTGGGGGAGTGGCAAATTCCCCTATAAAGGGTATGAAATTTGATTTTTTTTTCTGGTGCTGAAGATTTTCTATTACCTATTATTACTATTATCACACGGTTCAACCAATCTAGTCCCTCTTCTTACCATACACACATAGTGTGACAGCGTGCTGTTGTTCTTCATATGCGTGAAGAATATAATAATGATATCGCGTACAGTAATTATTGTTGTTAGTCTATTGCTGACCGGTTACCGTAGTTTAATGTCCATAATTGAGCACTTCGTTTAAGTGCACGCTTCGTCTAAACACACGCTAATAGAGCCTCCCGATGACCGTGCGTTTAGGCGGCATGCACTGTACTACGTCCTGCGACAATGCGCTATAACAGACCTGTAAATGACCTAACACACAATTGCCTGAAAATTGTCTAGAATTCAGACTAAGGAACTATCATACTATTGACTTCCAATCAATACTGCACAAAAAAGAACAATTCAAGCAGTTCTGTAAATTGAAATTGCCTGAAATCAGACAATTGTCTGAAGATTTACAGGTCTGGCTATAATTATCAACTTTATCAATATTCAGTCTTTATGCGCTTTCTCTAAAAATTTGACAATTCTGAATGTTTGCATCTGACACTGATGCTCCTTATAAACAATTGCACATATTAATATTCAGACAGGGTATAGGAGAAACAATAAAGTAAGGAAGAAGTTATAACTGCATTAGAAATAGTAGTGACTTTTGGTTGGTGTAGAGTTGTACAGCACTTAAACCTCCAAGGATCCAACAAGGATCATAGCAGTGCCAAAACATACGTTGGTTGTTGATGGTTTCAGAAGACAAGAAACAGAAGTAGATTGTTAGTGTGAGGAGAGTACATCGAACAAAGACATAAATCCAACATAAACTAGGTACATAGATAACAGAATATCATCAAAATCATACTATAACACTAACACACATCCAAAAATCAATCTATGACATATTATGTATTACTCATAAACGAAAACCAGCCAAAATGTGCTGCTATTGCCTTAGAGCGTTGCCTCTCCTTTTATGTGGAAATGAAGACCTAACCAGGCCCTATAGTTTAGTATGTATAGTATATTCATGGTTTTGAAAATAGCAATGTGAATGGTAAATGTAAATATATCAAAAATTATCTTTACAGAAAAAGAGAGGAAGCAACAGTCAGAGTAGTGGCTGTGTACAAGCTGAGGTGAAGACGTCAACATAACTGTGTACAACTGTCACCCTGGGTTGGATTACGTTACATCAACAACATCAACAGTGAAAACAGCTTGTACCAATATCTTCTCATCTAACTTTATCAAATCATCCTGAACATCAAGCTTGAAAGGAACCTAACACACACATTCACATACAAGATGCATGCAAGATGGCATAATATTAGAGTCCTGTCACGGAATACAACATCTGTTCGGACACCCCACAACACCCCAATCAGACCATTCCCCCACTTTACTATGATAATAATAATAATTTAAAAAAGGCTTTTCGCTTGAAATAAATAAAGCAAGCATCAGAAATGTTCAAACTTATCGTATATATGGCATCACTTAATCCAGGCACGGAAACTTTTACTTCAAAAATGGCAACACATTATATGAGCTATAAATCTTTGATAAAAAAAAAACTGGTTTTCAATTGCATAATCAATAAAGGGGAAATAAAATAAAAATACCAATATTATTGACAGATCATTTCAATGAACACAAAAGTATGTAAGTTGCCATTCAACCAGCTACAACAAATATGAGTAAATATATATATATATATATCAATATCAACCAATAGAAGGAAGGGGTGCAACAGTTGCCACGGCAGTAAGAACTAAAAACATCCGTCTACAATTCATGAAAACTTTTATGGTTACATTCAGTGATACAAGGGTAAATATAATATCTAAGTTATCTTTCCATTTCCAGATCGTTAAAACATCATCATCAAGCCATTGTGATTGCGACAAGTAACTGGACACAATCAATGAATTGCGTCTGTTTGTTTGCAACCTCCAAGGATCATATCAGCGCCGATAAAGTAAGTTGATAGTTTCAGCTAAAAGATAAGAAACAGAAGTAGAAGTAGTGTGAAGATAGTACATATAATGGAACAATATTGACATCGTATTAACATATCTAACATAAGCAATGTCCCCAATACCTCCTACAGAGGAAAACCGTCTGGCCTGATACCACCAGCCCACTCCGAAAAAAGCTCTACGGATCCACTACGAAGATGCGGAGAACCATCAAGTTTCTGCACCAGATTGGGATCAGCCCATACGAAGACTGCATGAATGGAACGAAGAGGAAGAAGAAGAACATTCATAAACAAATATGAAATAAACCAAGGAGAAAGTAGATAACAGAATATCAAAGTAAAGGAGCGGAAACCATGGACGACATTTAGTCACTTCTTATGACACGCAGACTTTACAGTGGGTCTATATTCTTCCCATCCTGTCTATTGAGGAGCCCCGGACCCCACACAGGTGTGGTTTTGTTTCTAACGATAAGAAACACAAGGAGATTGTGTGAAGAGAGCACAATGAGTACAAGTACATATGGAACATTATTGACAGCACATTCATATATTTAACATACCTACTATACTATACTATAAGCCAAGTACCTACATAGCTAACGTAGAAGAATAGCATCAACGCTATACTCAAACATCTATCATTGTGTAGAATGGTGCAATTCAATTAGCAATAAAGAGGGCACATTACCTAACTGACACTGATAACCACACTTTTAATTTTGAGAAGACAAAAAAGCCCTACAATTAGTGAGATTTGCTAATAGCGTTGCTGTTTTTAAAAAACGCCTCAAGACTCATCTTTTTACTGTCCATCTCTTAATTAATTTTTAGCGAGCGAACAATATTATTATTATGACTAAGTGTTTTATTTAGAATGTCAATGTTGTCTAGTTAATTCTTAATTTTTTGGTCTTGATGTGAGAATCAGAGTGTGCTAGGGAAGTCAATGTTTTGTGAAGCGCCTTGAGGCCTCGGTGAAAGGCGCTATATAAATAAACTTATTATTATTACGAACTCATTACTAACTGGTTTTTCTTTACAAGAGGTTGAAAAATTGTTTGTTTTGTGAGAAGGGAGCACTTTGACAAATGAAAGTAGGTTAAATATGCTGGTGAAAAAGATGCCAACCATATGTGAGGGGCCAGACTCGAATCCATCCAGAACCCCGGGCAATGAGGCAATGGATGGAATGCAGTACACGTTACAAGCACACTAGCATACACTTACATACAACTCCAGTTTACCCAAATAAAATGGTCAAAGTAGTTGCGGAGTGTAATGAATTATGATTTTATTGGGGTTTTCTCATCTTTTGTTTTCCCTTTTCTGTCATCTGATAGCAATGTGCAAAACATAGGCACTAACTGTTTGGATTCCTCAAATTCAAAGAGGCATTTTTGCGACAATTTGTGCATATATTTATATGTGTATGGTTTTTTGGGGATGCTGAATTAATAGATAACATTATCAACATTAACTTAGATACAGTATAGATATTTACAGTTACATTTACATGGGACTTTCTGTGCAAAAGCAAATGATAACAATAACAGTTTTACTGTTTGACTACATTTCAAAACATTTTGTAGGTCAGTACGCAGTTAGTACAACTTGAGAATATGGCCAGCCAGAGCCAAATCTTGAAAACTCTCCAAAAAAACACAATCAATTGCCAGTTATTAGTCAGTCCTTTCATCAATTAAATTCACAAGTTATCAAATCTGAATGTATAGTACTTTCTTATTTACACCCTTTTACATACAGATAAATATCAGAGAATGCTGGCAGTGTAGAAGTGGCAAAATAAATTGTCACTCCTTCTAAGTACATTGTTCATTGTGATAAAGGAACATTATGACCAAAGATAATGCTATATTTGGGGGGAAAAGTGGACCATATTTACATAGTGAGTGACATTAATCGTGAGAAGTAGTTGAACATTGTAGATCACTAAAAGGGAAATAAAAATGAGTAGTAAGTATGATCATGAGACCTCAGTGAGACAATCACTCTAGTCCACCTCTCCCCAATGGGCCCTGCCTTGGCACAAAACACGGTACATCAGAGGTATTTTTGTAGTAGCATTTACATGTAGAAGTCATATTAGTATAGTATTAGACGATTAGTAGAAATAAAAACCTGGAGATTTTGAAGATCCTTGCAGTAGCCAAGATTTACTGTTTCAATTCAATCAAAAGAATAATCTTAAAACAAAAGGTATATATGCATTTGACTTCTATCTTTATATACAGGTTACTTTAGGGCAAGTTCTTATCCCGATGATGATGATGATGGGGGGGGAGGAGGGGGAGGCGGTCCTTCATGGAAATAGTCTGGGTTTGGGGCAGCATTGGATGAGGAGAGTGTGGGATGTTGATGAGGGTGAGGGGGATGGTGGTACTGGTAACCCGATGGAGCAGGGCTGGAGGAAGAGTTGAGTGAGGATGCGTTTGTCCTCTGTCCCGATGACGCCACCGCTGGCTGGCTGAAATTGGTTTTGGGCATCATGGGGCTGCGGTTATCAGAGGCCACGCCAGCCTGACTGGGGCTGATGGTGGCGGAGGAGGAGGCTGGACTTTGGAAATAATTTGGGGCATTGTTGGTTGTGGTGTTATAAGCTGAAGCGTTGAAACTGTTCAACACAAGCATGTTGTTAGGGGACTTGAAAGGAGTTTGGGACACTTCCTTTTGCTGGAAATACTCGTTATAGGGATACGGCGGAGGAGGAGGAGTGGGAGGGGTTGGTTTGGGTTTGCCAGTGTACGGAGGAGGAGGGGGGTTCTGTTGGGTGAGCAGCTGCTGCAAGTGGCGTCCGGTCGGTGGCTGTGCCTGCTGGCCACTAGTGTGGTGTTGGGGTGTGCTCGGTTGGTGAGGATGCTGGAACTGGGACGGTTGTTGGCTGCGTGGATGGTGAGGTAGTTGGGTGTGTTGGTGTGAGAGAGGAGGAGGGGGTGCCCTCTGTGCGGGGTACGGGTGGTGGGGGCCGCCGCCTCCTCCTCCTCCTACTCCTCCCTGCTGGAGCCCGCCGTAATCCATCTGGCCAGGACTGGTGGTAGTGGTAGTAGGCGGAGCATTGTTGTACGAAGGGGAAGGGCTGTTATACTGGGACATCAATGATTTGAGCATGCCCCCCGATTGCTGCGGAGGCTTGTGGTGGTGGTGGTGTTGTTGGATAGCGGGAGAGGAATAATTTGGACTAGCATTAGCTTGGTACATGTACTGTTGGGAAGAGTTGTTATAGTCCCCTGGGGGTATGTTGTGTTGTGACGTCGACGAGGGCCCTTGACTCATAGCAGACGTCGTCACTGGACCAGGACTGGCAAACATTTGACTGGTGTTTTTATAACCGTAGGCTTGACTCCCTGCGGAGTTGACTGGCTGAGGTGGGGTTTTTAAGGCAGCGTTGAAAGAAGGGGTGCGTGAAAAGGAGGCGTGGTACAGCTGATTTGACTGTTCAGATCTCTGGGTAAAATTTTGCGATTGGTGGCAATGATTTGGAGAGACAACTTGATTTCTGACCTGATGATTTTTCGGCACTTTCCCCTGACCCTCCTGCGTATAAGCATACTGGTTGGTGGGAGCATAAAACGATGGACTGGACTGGTCTTGGAAATTCGTGACCAAGGAGGTATTCTGACTTTGAGCTCTGAGATCTTGAGTCATACTGCTCTCTAAAGCTATGACCTGCAATGCACCTTGCACTGAATTGCCCGCTTTTATTTGTGGCAAATCTGAATGAGTAGTGGGCCATGGATTTCCCATCTGCCTTTCATTTAGTTCCAAATTGTTTTGCAAAATACTTGAATCGAGACTTCTCCTTCGGTTATCCGCATGGTTTAAATCATTACTACCCACACTGGCTTCTGTTGCAGCACTTCCTGAGCAATCATTCTCAAAGGAAGGCAATAATTGACTTTTAGAATCTGGGTACCGTTTTTCACCTCCGTCGTCCGAAACGGTTCTCTTTTTGCGCCGCATGGGAGGCGGTCCATTGTAGCATTTCTCCGGAGGGAAAGGTTCCGTCTCCCCCCTTCTGATATGACCCCTCCTGTGAGCTTGACAAGACCCAGAATGGGCAAAGGTGTACTTACATATGTCACAGGTAAAAGGCCTTTCTCCCGTGTGAGTCCTCTGGTGGGATCGTAATTCTTGTCCTGTGATGAACCCCTTTCCGCAATAGGGACAAAATTTGTCCTTGGCATTGTTATGTCTTCTCATATGCATTATGTGAGAACATTTGGATGATAAGACACTTTTGCAAAGAGAGCACGGAAATTTGCCTTTGGAACCGTTCGAGGTTTCTACTAAACCTTCCTCCCACTTTTCCCCCACTCCTTCCATGCCTTCACCTCCAAGGACAAGATCTGACAATGTGTCAGTTCCTCTTACAGGCGCCTCACAGCTTTCCCCGGGGACCAAATCACCGGGAACTTCACTACTATTTTGAAGCCATTTTTCATGGCCTTGAATTTCTTCTCGAGATACGTTTTCCTCAGATCTCATTTTAATTAGATCTTTTCCACAAACAGCGGGAATAGCAAACTCCTCCAACCTCCCCTCGCTTCCCAGACTTGATTGGTTCACCTCAACTGTGGCATCGTCAGATTTTTGGTCCTGGTGTGATTTGACTGCGTGTTCTCCACTAGTCTTACCGGATCCACTGATGGTCTTGGCCTCGTCATCGCCAGAATCCTCAAGTTGGGACAGACCAAAAGTGATACCAGACAATTTCTTTTGAACAGCAAATTTTTTTCTGGCTTTCATCTTTCGGAATCTTTCTACTTGACGCTGCGTTTCCCTCTCCTTCTCAGCACTGATAGCACTGGGGCTGTCTGGCATCTCTTCGTAAATCAACCCGTCCTTAGTGGATCTCCCCTCCCCTGATCTTTTCCTTATCTTCTTCTCGTTCTTCTTCCCTTCTTTTCCTTCAAGGTTTACTTTTAGCTCTGGCTGCTTCTCAATTCCTGTTAACACAAGAGAACTTTTGTCCTTGGCTACACTGTCGGATGGTACCATCCCCTCTTGGTTGGAGACCATAATCTCAGAGGACTCTTTTGCTTCTTTATTGGTTTCTGGGAGGAAAATAAAGAAATGTCATGTAAAAACACAAAAGCCTCCTTAAAAATACAATAGAGCATTGAACAGAATCATAGAACCAGGTAAACACTTATGGTGCTTGCTACATATTTTTACCTGTAGCCCTACTTCTAAGCCACTGCAATACACGCGTTAGGTGAAGCTCATTTATTGTGCGAAATTCGAATAGTTTTACATTCTACAGTTATTATTTTATCAAAAGCAACTTCTAGTTTCTTTTTGACTCTGTGGGCCTTCATAAGGCTGAAAATCAACTCTTTAAATCAATTTGTTCAAGTTTTAATAAGAAACTAAATGAGTTACAAGAGAAATGGAAGGTGAAGATTGTCTGAGATATGATTCTGACTCAGAAAGCGAAATTTCATGAAATTATATTTCTATTTCTTTAATCCTCATTCATTCATAAACACGATTTCATCCAAATCTGTTGAATAGTTTAGAAGATATTCAAGGTTTTAACTATAAAACCCTTATTTTAGCCTAAGTCCTTGGAAAGGCTTATCACAGGCAAAGCAGTTATGAAAAAAAACAACTTAGCAACGTAAGTTTTAAAGAAAGAAATATAATTTTCAGGAGATTAAGACAAGGTGTGCTTCAGCTTCTCCAAAATGGCACCACCAGTGTAACTAGCACACATACACACACACACACACACACACACACACACACACACACACACACACACACACACACACACACACACACACACACACACGTGCACACACACATTTCAAGGAAACCCCAAGTATCAGACTTTTTTTGTTGCCACATTCACCTCACTCTTCACACCTAGATTGGGTCATTGTTTAGAAATTCAGTCACTTAATCCGAGAGAAGATCAATTTCTAAAACAAGTTAGAAAGAAAATAATCCTTTAATGGCCATATTTACCATCAGCAAGTGACTCAGCACTAGGTCCAAAGCCATGAACTCTCTTCAGGTGTACCAGCAAGTGGTGCTTCTGGGAATATTTCTTGCCACAGATATCGCAACGAAATCCAAAGTCAGGGTTGTCGTGTTTCTTGAGGTGGCGATAGATGCTAGTCAAGCTGTAGGCATTGCTGCATATCTTGCACCGACCTAACTTCTTATCATCCACGATGCAGATCTAGAAAAAATACAAAGGATATCATTATCATAAACCAAAACACAAAATTTATAAGATTGAATCAATAATATACCAATTCCAGAAATCTTGCAATCCTACCATCTAAGAATTAAACAATAATGAGGGAGCAGGCACTGGAATATTAAGAAATATTCAAGAAAGGTACAAGTGTTCCATTCGATGGAAGTATAAATGAT
>JAUEKX010224708.1:0-10373 GCA_031834005.1 Dendronotus venustus
CCGTTGTTCCCACTGCTTGCCTAACCCTAACCCTAACCCTTTGGTCCCACTGCTTGCCTAACCCTAACCCTAACCCTTTGGTCCCACTGCTTGCTCCTGCCTCTAGGGCAATATTTGCAGCTTTTTGCAACATGACCTAAAAATAGAACATTACATTACATGACACTTACACTGACCAATCACAAGAACAACTCACAGCAAAGTGAAGTCATTTATTACAATATATGCTTTTCATGTTGAGCATGAATTATGAGTATTTGTTTGACTGTTCCATACATTTTAGAAAAGAAAAGAGAAAAAAAGAGAACCAAACAAGAAACAAAACAGAAAAATAGATTTAAAAAATGTACCTACCAGAAAAGGTAATAAACCTGTTAGAGTGTTTAATCCAACATTGATTTTGGCAATACTGGAAAGTTTGTTTATTTCAGTGCCCCTTATTGCTGCTACTTTCTTCTTGAACTCAAGTTCCCATGCATATAATTTCAAAACCTGGTGACAATGAGAAGATTTGTTTATTAAAACAGGAAAGAAATGTTATAATTTGTTTCATGAAATTGTTTTGTTTCGTTTTCCTTTACCTTATACTGCGTTCGCAGTGTCGACGCCCAGCTCCATGTCAGTCTTAAATGGTGTATGAGGTAGATGCCCCAAAAATCATCTTTGATAAAACACAGAGCTGAGAAGTACTATGGATCAAGAAAAATAGCAAGCAGGTGATCAGCCCACTGTGCTGTTTAATTAAATATAAAATTAAATCCAGGGGGCTTAGATAATGCAGTTGCTCTTATCTCAACTTTCTTTCTTGTTTAACTTTTAAACTTTTTGGCATCAGGCTTGGTTCAATATGACTGGATGAACCTCCTCCATCATTTTTTATTGTGGCTTCTTCTATTTCTTTTCATCATTGAAAGCTGTAGGTTTGTCAAGGGTTTCATCAATTGTTTCTTTCCATATTTTTCTAGGTTTACCTGTAGGTAGTCTACACTGTTGCCTCCAGTTTGAATTTTTAAATAATTTCTTCTATCATAAGGGCAACCCATCTTAATTGATTTTGCTCTATTCTGCGCTCTAAAATATACTTTCTAACTTCTCGAATTCCGGTATTTCATATCTATTTGTTTGAATGTTATTATTGTCATGTGTTAAACAACAATGAAATGTAATTAGTAGCAATAAAAAATATTGTATCTTTTCTCCATTTAACTACTTTGTCAATAAGTTTTAACAATCTTAAGTTGTTTTGTGACTTAAAAACAAAATTTGATGTGCAAATGCTTTGTCAAATTTAGACACATATTTTTTATAAGGTAACAATATGAGCTATTATGGTTGACTTACTTTCATGCCATTCAGAATTTCATTGACCATCCTAATACGACTGTCTTTGGTGTCAAGTGTTTCAGTTTGAAGAACTTTATGTCTTTTGGCCAGGTAGTAGTTAATTGGTACTGTCAAGACCATCAAAAACACGCCAGCAAAAATAGACACCCCCAGTGTTTGGTAGAGGAGGGCGACGGCCATTATTATTTGAAATGGAGTTGACCATGTGAACAAAAATGAAGACATAATCTCCTGAAAAGAGAATAAATCAATTTATAAAATTTCATATCTCGAGTAAATTCAATAAATCAATTCTTATTTCATTTACCGGAAATCATAAAAACTATGATTCCTTAAAATAAAATCTAATGATCGACAGCAAATTCCTTGTAAAGAACTTTCAGAAATGTCATAGGTACATCAAATACGTTTCTCATAGACTTATCACTATAATTCTTCAAAGATCAGATTTCATAGATTTTTAGGTAGATAGATTTTTTTCCCCCTTGGTTTATAAAGAATATAGTTCTTATACTGATATCTATTGATGGTGAAGGTCATATCATTACAGATTTAGTATGTCACATTTTCAATGTGCAAGTCAATAAAGAATATGAAACAATGCTGATTGTTTTTGAAAGATTTTCGATTGAGATAAAATTCTTTTATCACAAATTATGTTTATAAACACAGATTAGTAACATAGTCATGATAGCTGATAGTTAAATATCTTCACAACCTGCAAACGTTGGCAGTCCACTGACATAAGATTAACAATATCTCCAACACTTGTGTTTTTCTTGGTCGATCCAGAAATTGTCAATGCCTATGGAATAAAATAGAATTTAACATTGATATATTTATATGATATCATTATTCAGTTTATGCGAAATATTCGACAGACTGACAGTGACATGAAAAACACCTTTTAAGGATCTGATAATATCAATATAGATAAGTATCTTTTAGCAGTAGCATGCCATGAAAAGCACAATTTAAAGAAACTGAATCTGGCTTCAATTGTTTACAACAAGTAAGTGACCATCTTTAAAAAAAAAAGTTAAAATGAAAATAAAAGAGGATTTCCATCACTATAGTACAAATAAGGATAGGAAAAGCTCATAGAATCTTTATCAATCTTGTATACTATTTTGTTTATTCTAGATTCTTACCTTTTTATAAATAGCGTGAGTCAACACTGTCTTTGTTTCAACACCAATCAAAGATCCTATATACATTGACTGTGCAAACAGGACAGACTTCATCAATCCAGTCAACAAAAGCAGTATACTTAAACCATACGCTTGCCATTTCTTGTTTTCATCCATTTCTTGGAGAAGAGAAATCAAAGCTCTAATATGGATTAGAGACAAAGAGAAAATTGTAATTCATTCCTTTTGGTATGAAATTTAAGACATAAATCTAGAGTAGGATATAAATCTCATTTAAATGTAACAACAGTGGCAAACTTGTTCGATAGTGAGTGGGGAAAGTTATATACAATACTTAGTAAATGTTATAGATATTTACAATTACAAATGTTAACTATTCAAGTAGATTATTAATTTTTATCCTCTTACCCTAAAAGGACTGGTCCCATAAATGTGAAAATATCTCCAATAATTTTTTTCACTAAACCAGCCAAGAGTTTCTTCCACAGAAGTTTGCCCATGACAAAGAATAGATTGGGTTTCCTGATATTCTTCTCCTGAAATAGTAGGGAAAGTTTGATCTAATCAAAAGATTGGTTTGGAACGATCATTGCTGGGATAATAACATTTTTTTCTTTATAGCCACATGAAAAGTCTTGTATTATGAAGAAATTTGAATTTAATCGGCTTCATCAACCTGATTCAACAAAACGATTTTGAGAAGTGGAAATAAAAAATATTCAGAAGTTTAATTTCCCAGAATTTGAAAAATATTTCATAACCTAAAAGGTTTCAAATATATACGCCTTGTCAAAACAGAGGTCATATCAAAGGTGGGACCATTTTAAATTATAGTTCATGGACTTGAAGTCACACAGCAATATCAAGCTAAAATTTGCCAGTGCCGGAATTCAAACCGTGGACATCTGTGTGATGAGCAATTTCGTTACCTCAAGACCACAATCGCTCTCCTGAACTTCATTTAGAATGTGATACCAAGCGATTTTGATTCTATTATTACCTGTTCATGAGGAAGCAACAAGCTACTGTCAGTCAGGTTAGTCGACTCATCAACGCTTCTGTAGGCCATACTACTTCTTCTCCTGGCAAAATAAGGATGATGTTGATTAATAGAAATATTTAAAAACAATACTCAACTATTGTTACGGTTTATTATGATTTTAACTGTGATAAATCAAAACCTATCAAGTGATGTAAGAAATGATAACAATTACAATAACAATTATAATGAATCAAATGTATATTGTGCCTCCCAGTAAAAAACACATCCAAAGGAGTATTACAAAGACAGACTAAATTATGATCTATATCCGTTAAGTAATAATTTGTACTACTCATATCAATATGTATTTAGAAGTCACATTTACAGAATTCATATCATGAAACGTACCTGAAATAGAGGTTGAAAAGAATAATAATAGAGGGTGTTATGATATATTATATGTCTCCGTAAAAATATTTTGTAAAGAGACTTTGGGATAACCAGAAATAACCAGAGATTGTTGGATGACCTCTTGACAAAAGAATTTGGCTTCTTCTTTTTTAGCCTATGCAAGCAGTCTGGGCCCAATCTATTTTGGCATTAGATTCCTTCTGGAATCCAGTACAGAGAGAATACAAGGGGGGTTACAAGTTCTAGTTTCTTATTTTTCATTGCCTACGTTCTTCAATATTATCCACTGACTATTATTGCCTTACTAATTCAGCAAGGAAACCACACACCAATGATGTTGCCGTAATCCATTGTAGACAAAACAAGGGACACAACTACTTAGGCCGGACATCATATGAAGAATATTTTTGAATAGGATTGGTTTCAAATTAGGATATATATAAGTAGTTGTCCCAGCATTGCATGGGCACCCAACCTTCACTTAACTATCTTAACCATCAGGTTCAAAATGTTTTATCTCTATTCTTTAAAAAGGAATTTCAACAACATGTTTATATTTTTGTTCAAGATGAAGATAAAGATGTTAAGATAACTGTGATACAAATGCAAAGAATACAAAGAATAAAACCAGACACAAACAATGCGTTTACATTATCTGTGACCTTGAGTTATCTGTGTTTTTGATACCTTCTGAACCTTTCTCACAAATAATTGCATAAAGATGTTTACCTTCCAGTGTCCAAACCCTGCGACCCTTTTTTGCCTTGAGTCCTTATCACTTCCTTATCCCATAACTTTTTAAAGTTCGGGTAAAGTTCGATACAGGTATCCCTTGGATTCATGCTCCATACATCGTTGTAGGTGAGAGCACGGCGATATCCCGCTACCATCAGGCTGTGCAACAAATCAAATGATAAATCATCAAAATCAGACACAAGTGCAGCAAAACACATACCGGTATCATGTAAAATAATAAGACCTACAAATCATTTAAATTTAAAATCCTGAAGAGGAAAGAGAAACATGTCAGCAGACAATAAAAAAAGTTGTCAAAATAATTCAATATCAAGATTGGACAACATAAAACCACAGTATTCTTTGTCGCAGTAAAGCCGGCATATTATGACTATCTAATTTTGACTTTATGGAGATGTGTATAGATTTTTGTAAAGAACCTTCAAAGACTTACCCTCTCATCCATAGAAAGAATAATCGTGCTGGATATGAGCTTGACATCTCAGGACATTCAGGCTGAAAAGTTAAATTAGTAAGAAAATGCATTTCTATTCTCTTTCAACAAAATGAGAGTAAAGTTCTGGACTTAATGATGAATAACAAAATGATAATTATGATAAAAATAGTGTAGCGAAAAGGTATTGGTCATCATGGTTAATTAAGTTCTGTGCGTAGGTATGTCGGGCAACTCGTGGCTGGCTTGATAGCAATGCCAAGGCTGACATCGGCTCCATTTCCAACGACAAAGCTTTATCTTGTTCTCATTATCTTCTATTATTTACATCATTAAAAAAATTACAGTGTAAAATTTTCTAAAAAGTAATTTAGGCCTACATCTGGTAAAGGAACACACTACGGATCAGCAGATTGGTTGAAATAAAACCTCTCTAATACTTTTATTTATCGAAGCAAACATCTGCCTGAATCTTGGTTAGGAACTTAAGAATAGTGATCATTATAGATGTAGCAACTGTTACATATTACAACTGTTTGAAGGATATATCTTTATAAAGAACAGTATTATTTTTCAAATCAAGGCAAATAAGAGTGGATGATATGGTTAACAATCTTACCCTCTGTAAGGGTTCGTAACCTTTACGATGCGATGTGATTGAATCCGTAGGAATGCATGTGGCAAGGAGGCAGATCAGGTTTAATCCAAAAATGATGATTAATGTGGTAAAAGGAAAAATTCCATCTTGTATATTCTGGCAAAAGAATGAAAAGAGTTCAGAACAATATAGTCTGCAGCATTTGAATAAATAATAACAGGATATGAAGATAACAAGATTTTGTGATAATCAATATAGTGAAGATATCATTTCATAGACTAAATCGAAAACTTCTCAGCATCATATTTTGTGTCATCAATCTTGCTCCATATGATAATGAAATATTTAGAAGAAAAAAAAAGAAAAAAAAAGAAAGGTGAATTGAATAAGACAAGTTAACATTTGTTTAAATCTTCTGAAGTGTCTATCGTTACATGGAGGCATGAGTCAGTTCTCAGCAAGACCTATGATCAGTCAGTCATGGATGTAACACAAAGCATTGGCATGGACACGTAGGACTCATTACCTACCCAAATGGCAATCCAAGTGTAGACCTTTGTACAACCGAGGATGACGGACAGAGCAAAGAAATAAAAGGAGATGTATAGCGGGTTGTATCCCTTCTTGTTCTCGTACCACCAAATCAAGAAAACCACAATCTGGCAAGAGAAAAAAAGATGTTAAAGTTAAAGTCACATAATTGTTGTTGAAATGTTTTACGAATGTATAGTGCATAGTGGGCTGACCACCTGCTTGTCGTTAGCTCTTGGTTCATAGTATCTCCAAGCCCCGAGTTTTGTCAGGGGTGGCTATTGGGGCATTTGCCTCATTCGCCATTTGAGCTAGGTGCCGGTACTGTAAAATCAGTATAAGTATGAGGCAAAAGAAAACAAGAGAACAAAAAAACAAAACAACAACGAATGCATAGAAGTTATATGATCTTGATCACATCATGAAATTGTCGCCACTATTATCATGATGGATGCATCAGCAGACCATATCAAGTAGCTTCTCTACCAGCACAAGGGGCACGATTCAGTAGAGGTATCCCATAGTATTCATATACATCCCATTATTGTATTCATTGTAATAGAGGGTAACCATTAATGGCGATTCGAAAACGAAGACGACACATTTTCTGTCCACCCATAGCAGCACTTAGACAGCAACAGCAGCAGCAGCAACTACAGCAACAACATTATGATCAACATCAACACCATCATCATCATCAACAACAACAACAACAACAACAACAACAACAGCAACAGCAACAGTAGTAGTAGTAACTACAGCAGCAGCAATTACAACCACACCATTATGATCAACATCAACACCATCATCATCAACAACAACAACAACAACAACAGTAGTAGTAGTAGTAACTACATCAGCAGCAATATTACATCAACACCATCATCATCAACAACATCATCAACAACAACAGTAGTAGTAGTAACTACATCAGCAGCAGTTACAGCAACACCATTATGATCAACATCAACACCATCATCATCAACAACTTCATCAACAACAACAGTAGTAATAATAACTACAGCAGCAGAAATTACAGCAACACCATTATCATCATCATCATCAACAACAACAACAACAATAACAACAAACAGCAGCAGCCTATCTCCTCTATATATTTTTCCTGCCATTACTGTGCGCCCACTTACATAAGTGACAAACAGAAGGAGTGCCGAGATGAGGTCCGCCAAACCAGTGTCCACGGTCAGAAGGCGGACGGCCTCCACAGCAGAGGCGACGATCAGGAGAAACACTGGCACCTTGGGAAGAAAGGACCGAAAACAGGCATTAAAACTAACCTATTGTATGGAGAAACACTGGCACCTTGGGAAGGGAACGAAAACAGGCATTAAAACTAACCTATTGTATGGAGAAACACTGGCACCTTGGGAAGGGAACGAAAACAGGCATTAAAACTAACCTATTGTATGGAGAAATACTGGCACCTTGGGAAGGGAACGAAAACAAGCATTAAAACTAAAAATTGTATGCCTGACTGTCTATCCAGTCCATCATCTATCTATCTATTCATCCATACATCTATCTATATCTATATATGTATTTATCTAGTCATCTATCCATCTTTATCTATCTAGTCGATCACCTATCTATCTATAATACTATAATATCTATTCATCTCTATCTATCTATAATATCTATATATCTCTATCCATCTCTATCTATCGTTATCTATCTATCTATCTATATCTGTATCTATATCTATATCTATCTATCTATCTATCTATCTATCTATCTATCTATCTATCTATCTATCTATCTATCTATCTATCTATATCTATCTATCTATATATCTTATCTAAATGATGAAAATGCACCAAACAAAGATCGACAATTCATGACGGGTCGTCCAGATGGTCGTTTAGAATAAAGCTGAGTAAGATTTCCAAAATCAGAAGATTTTCGGTGTTGGTGTATCCAATCCAATACTGTCGCAGCTTCATTGCTGAAGGTGAACGCGACATTGTGTAGATCTCTATTTCAAGAATTCTCCCCAATACCATCCTCTCCAATAGCTTTGTTCAGCTTCTATTTGTTGACAGCGTGTGTAATCTCATTTTGATTTGTATGGGCCTTGTTGACTAATGATCTGTCATGGTTACTGATATAACTATAATTATACATTATGAATGTTACTTTTCATTCTTCGTTTGCTTTGTTCTTTTGTATTATCGTTCCCAGCAAAGAAAATGACCACAAACACACACACACACACACACACACACACACACACACAAACATACCAGTCTAATTTTGGAGCAGGCTTTCTTGACACAGCTCTCATCATCCTGATCTCCATTGTCAACTCGTGCCCCTTTTTGTTGCTTTGCTTTTAAGTTCAGGTCGTTCATAGTGGCTATGAAGTAGGGCAGGAAGAGCCACAGATAGAAGCACGGCACCCATACTGGCATTATGGACAGGAAGCATCGTGTGAATTCTGGACGGATATCCGCGAGGAATAAGCTCGTATTCTGAAAAAGATTGTTTAAAAAAATCAATGATATTGGGCATTCAGTCTACATTTTTCTCAACAACAAAAAATGTAACATTCTAGGCCATTCAGAAATTTTTACCGTGGGCTTAAACATTTATAATAATATGGCCTTATGATAAAATGACCTTAGTAACTGTCGTTGATCCTTGCTGATCGCCACCACGCACACACTGTTAGATGTGACATTCACTAGGACAACACCGAGATCCGCTGGACAGGCTGCACGAAGAAGACGATATCATCCAATCAAAGACCGGTCAGTTATGATGATAATGGATAGCATCTAGACTATACTATAATAGAGCGCACCTCCACGTTAGTGCTCGATACGCTAGTAATACAATGTCAAACAGATCATAAAATATCATTATAAGGGATATTAGTCAGCATTAGCACAAGAAAGGATGGTATAAAACATAATACTGTATCTCTAACAACTTAGATACACGTATAGTTTGGTAAAATGACTCACTGAGGAGTGATTCCAGCCAATTCATTGAACAACATGGTCTCAGACATAAAATATGTAAATATCACTCAACATAATATGCGAAGCGAAACGAATGGCATTTCAGTTGCTTATCGAAAGAAAGTAAAGCATCCGTGTCCCTGATCTGTTTTGGTAATGTGTTCCAAAGTCTGGCCCAATGTATGAAATTGACCTACATCCAGCAAATATAATATAGTTTCTTTTTGGTCTGACAAGAATATTTGAGTCACTTGAAGATCGAAGTATTCTCTTAGGACTGCATACGTTTAGGCTATTTGATAAATTGAATAAAACAAAAGTGGACACACAGATTTAGAGTAGTACCTTGCAAAGGACTGCACGCCACAGCGGTAACGAAATCCGCGTGTGTTGAAAAGTCAACTCTAGTTCATTTTTGTAAGGAGTGTGGTAAGAATACTGAATTCAGTTCAGGTGAACTCGAGAGACGACTACGAGAAGAAACGTGTTGATCTTGTGAGAGCCGGGGATCCCCAAAACCCAGACTACCGGTACCCACAAGAAAGATCGCGTCTCCTATGGAAGGGGGTCAAGACCTGTCGCACATCGCGTGATTGTCACGTTGTGAGCTGTGTACAGTGTGATCTCCATGGAATGGCGGCCTAAGGCACGTTGTTTGTTATATCGGTGCCGCCTTAGACAGGGGTCAGCCAGGTGTAGTAATGGAATAACAACACGTCTATCTACGTCGAAAGCCCCAGCAGCTCGAAACCATCTAGCTCTACCTGTTTGTGTACGATGCTCCAAACCCAATGCCAACAATAATAGCAGGTGGCTAACATAGTCACGAGCACACGACAGGTGATGCTCCAGGCCTGCCAATCGATAATCAATCATGCTATGACGTACAGAGGTTAACCCAAAACTATCGTACACCTTCTGTAATCCTCCTAAAACCACCTCAACCCCTTCCCCCCATCACCCATGCACACACACAAAAATACATTATAGCGTAGGACTCCGATTTGTGTCCGACCCGAGGCTAACATATGACAGGCAAGTTCACCCAATTATCTAGGTCACGATTGGGCCACTAGAAGGTATGTAAATTATGAGTTGTCTTAAGATTTCCTTTCCTTTGAAGCTTGAAAATGAAAGGAAATCTTAAGGCAACTCATAATTTACACACCTTCTAGTGGTCCAATCT
>JAUEKX010224929.1:0-10372 GCA_031834005.1 Dendronotus venustus
TATTATTATTATTATTATTATTATTATTATTATATTTATTGCACAAAGTCATTGCATCAAAAACATCAGGGTAACGATGAGAGGCTAAATTACGCTAGGAATCCACGCTAGAATAGAAGCAATAAAAAACAATAAAAAGTTAAGAACATAAAAAAACATCAGAAAATATAAAAGTGAAAATTAAGCCAATGTCGTGTATTATTGGTTTATTTATTGGGTTTTGGAGTCATAATATCTGATATTTTAGACATTCGTGGGTAAACGTCAACTCTAGATATTTAGGGCATGTCTATAACTTCATCAAAACTTTGACTTACAATATCTTTTGAACGGGAAGTGCTATGAGTATTGTTGACCCCTCATTGAAAAGGTAATCAAAAATAGAATGTAGCTATTAGGATTATAAGATATTAAATCAAGAATTTAAAAAAAAATTGAGTCTGAGGGTCAAATAGGCCTATTTATGATGTTATAAAATCTTAATACTGCCATGTTTCACAAACAGGAAATGCTATGAGGATGGTTGACACCCCATTGGAAAGAGCATCTGTCACAAGGGCTTGCGCTTTAGCCCGGCAGACAATGCCCGGTCTAGTCTCCCGTCTCTCTATTATATATATATTAGGCTAATTTCGTGTGTGTATACCATGATGTATGACTTCAAAAAACAAGGAAGTAATGATGAGAAGCTAACAATATTATTTCATGAACGGGAAGTCCTATGAAGATGATTATCAAACTAGGAAACACATTAAAAATTAGCACAAAATAAGAAACATAAGAAGTGAATGTACATAGCCATTATCATCCTGGACCGATCTTTAGCCTGGCGAATGACACTGGGCCTCTCGGCTAGTATATATATATATATATATTGTGTTTGGGATTGTAAAATAATGACTTTGTATATTAATAAACAACTTGGAAGATATAATTGTCACCGTTGTCTATTAAAAAAAATGTCTACACTACAACTATCCAATTGTGTTTGGGTGCTTTTAAATTAACGTTCTCATGCACATGAATGTTGAAGTGCAGTTTATGATTGTAAATGAGCATGGGATACTAGTGTAAGTGTAATACAAGAAACCATCAGTGATTTGTTAGTTCAATTGGTAGATAATTTGCCTTGATAGGTTTTGTTCCATCCTGGTCACCACCTTTATCCACCTTTACCCTATGTTTCTTTCTGATTGTGTCCAAAAATGTAAGAGTTTGTCTACCAAGATTTTAGTTTGAGTTCGAACTACTGAATACTGATTGGTTGAACAATAAGAAGTATTTGTTAATTCTCTTTGTTTTACAATCACTGACAGTATTTCACATTTAGTTTAATTGCCTTTGTATAATAAAATTGTGTGCTCTTAAAATCATGATAATTAAAAATACGCATCAATAACAACCAACAAAAATCATTATACATTGAATTGTATTTGTGTTTATTGTTTTTTGGAATTCATAAATTTTTCATTCATGATACATGGATGACACACTTTTTGTAGTATGAGTGTAAAAAAAGATTTAAGCTTTGGTTCATAGAAAACAAGGGAAGTGACTGTATAAACAATTATATGATTTTGTTTGTTTGTTTTTGTATTGCTTTAACTCTCTACAGTCATTTAAATTTTATTTTGTTATGTTAATAGCAACCAATTTCAACTTTACATATATTGTGTTAGTATATAGCATTCTATGGTAAACTTAGCTTCATATTGTTCTTTTGAATAAGTTGTTAAATCAGATTTCTAAAAATAGTGTCTAAATCATAAATCAATATTTGTTTTAGAACACAAATTAGAGTCTAATTTATGTATATTCACCATATCTTTTCCAATCAAATGGACCTGTCCACGTACAATGTGGTTCTTATACGTGACATTCCACGAGTACAATTGTTAAAATACCATTAGGTGTGAAGTATGCTTTTGTTTCTATACAAATCGATTTTATTCATATTTCAAGAAACGCAAAAACTTCATGTTTTGGGATGTACTCCAAATCGATCTGAAAGTCACATACTGCAAGTAATACACATCATAAAACAAATTAATAATGTAATGTAATAACTTTTGATAAGCAATGTACTGTTGGCATGCTTTTTATTATGAGTTATTCCTTGTTAAAAGTTTTTTGTGTCATTTTTATATTGAGTGGTTGGGAGCCAGTAAAGTTTACATAATTATGTGTACAATTAAACAGTGTGACAGTATTGTTGATGGATTTAATATTTGATATAATATTTATTTTTTGATCAATTAATTATTCCATTTTTTGAGCCTTAAACAAGTTTTTTATAAAAAATGGTTGGCAACTTTTTGGTGACAATTGTCTTAGTTGTAATTATCCATGGTGGCAATTGTCCAACTTATCCATGTACCAAAAATTTGGCCCAAAAGTCTGCAAATATCTTTCATGTTGTGTTAGAATTAAATTTATTTTGAATTTTTGAGTAGTTTTTTCTTCTCTTTTTAGCTTTATTACTTTTATTATCTTCTCTCAATTAAGGCTTTTCCTGAAGAAACTCATCCTTCTCTACCTACTAGCTTCTGTTTGAATGCTCTCACATTTTCCAAGTAGAAAAAGCTCTACCAAAAAAAGTTTTGTATGCAAAAGTGAACTCACTGAAAAATACACCTGTATTCAATTAATTTTTTAAAAACCAATAAGGTTAGCGATATTTTTAATTCATGAATGTTTTGAATTGCATAAATTAAGAAGAATTACCAGGAATTCGTGTAATCATTAATTAATGCCACTTTAAGCTACTGTATTCTATACCCTTTTTCTTTTTCCATTAACATTCCAATAAATTAATGACCTAAGTTATTCTTATTAATTTATAGCTGGTACTTTGGAGAAGTTAAACGTGCAGAAGCAGAGAAAAGATTAATGATGAAGGGATTACCTACAGGAACGTACCTTATTCGTAAAGCTGAGTCGGCACCAGGAAACTTTTCCCTCAGTGTCCGGGATGGAGACTCTGTTAAACATTATCGAATCCGAAAACTTGACACTGGTGGCTACTTCATTACAAGTCGTGCCCCGTTTTCGAGCTTACACGAGCTCGTTCAGCATTACTCAAAAGATGCAGATGGCTTGGTTTGCGCTTTGTCAATAGCATGTCCAAATGATAAACCAGTTACTGGGGGTCTAGCAAAAGATGCTTGGGAAATCCCCAGAGAGTCGTTACGACTTACTCGAAAGCTTGGTGCTGGTCAGTTTGGAGAAGTGTGGGCTGGTGTATGGAATAATACAACACAAGTAGCTGTGAAAACACTCCGGCAAGGAACTATGTCGCCATCTGCTTTCTTAACAGAAGCAGGCATTATGAAAAATCTAAGACACAAACATCTAGTCCAGGTACATACTCCTTTAAGAAAAATGTTTTTAGTTAAATTCAAATAAGTTTTAATGACTAAATAACAACAAACATTAATAAACTAGCTGAACAAAACAAGTCTGCCGAGGGTTTATTGAAATAATCAGTTAATTTTGGTCTGTTGCTTTTTAGACTCTTGTTTGTTTGTTAAGAAAATTAAGAAAACGACTTTAGACATCAGAGAATTCTAATACAAACGCTGCAACAATTCAATTTAGATGTTTTGAATATTTTTTATTCAAAAATATGTCACTATTCGCTATTTCGATAGAGATTTCTTCATGATATTCAAGAGACTGGATATATATCTTTCAGTTCGATATAATTAGAGATTCGCTAAAAGCCAGATATAGCAAAAAGCGTTTATTTTTCAACAAAGAATAATTATAAACCATCAATAATTTCAAATACATTTTTAATTTTCGTTTCCTGAATTCCACATGCGTATTTCATTTTTGTGAATAACGGTCAAAATGGCAAAAATTAGTTCCGCAAAGTTTTCTCCCTCAAAAAACTTCTTTCTTTAAGGTACTTTCCAGCATAGATTTGAGTCGGCTTTTCTTATAAAATGTAATCTTATAAAAATTATTTGAAAATGATGCGTATGCGAAAACTGCGTATACTATTCAACAATTATATTTTGCTTTATCTTCAGCATGAAATAATAGTAGGGAGTCAAATAAAAATATTATATAGTATATTTGAAAGCTTATTTTTTGTTTCTATACAAGTTTTATATTTAAGCTGAAAGTCTGTCCATCTCTACCTTCTTGGTTAGTTCATTCTGTACTATAATTCATACCGGTTATTCCACAATTCACAATTTCTTTATTGAAGAGATATTACATTCTAATTTGATCCTTGGACTATGTAAAAGTTATATCATTTTCTGTGCATATGAAATTGGTTTCTCTGAAATTATTAAGCTAATTTTTCTCATCGATTTCTGTTCGTTTTTTTAGCTTTACGCCATTTGCTCTGACAAAGAGCCTATCTATATCGTGACAGAGTACATGTCCTGTGGCTCATTATTAGATTATTTATCAAGAGGGGATGGTGCTAACCTACAACTCCCCACACTAATCGACATGTCCGCCCAAGTGGCTGCTGGTATGGCGTACTTGGAAACTCAAGGCTACATCCATCGTGATCTGGCAGCGCGTAATATTTTGGTGGGTGAAAATTACATTTGTAAAGTTGCTGATTTCGGTTTGGCACGTCTCATCGAAGATGACGAGTACACTGCTCACGAAGGCGCGAAATTTCCTATCAAGTGGACCGCCCCAGAGGCTGCTCTATACAACACGTTTACCATAAAGTCCGACGTGTGGTCGTTCGGTATTCTTCTAACGGAAATCGTGACGAAGGGACGTATACCGTACCCTGGCATGTCAAACGCAGAGACAATCGCCCAAGTTGAAAGGGGCTACCGGATGCCTATGCCGCCAAATTGTCCAGAGCCTCTCTACCAGATTATGGTTCAATGTTGGAATAAAGAAGCTGAGGCTAGACCTACTTTTGAATACCTACAGGCTACTTTTGAGGACTATTTCGTAGCTGCGGAGCCTAGTTACCGTGAACCGAACCAATAAATTAGTGGAGTGGTTTATTAAATCCTTGTTAATAAAAAGATATCATAATTCAAGAATAAGGATGAGGTATATTTATATAAATATATTTTGCCGAGACTCTGACTTATTCGCTACATATGAATAAACAAAACAATGGCGATCGTGCCGTCTACCACAAGGGAGGGAGTATGTGTAAAAGAGAAATTTCGTTGCTATTTTTCTACTGTGATTTTTTCTATATTTTTTAATGTCGTTATTTTTATGAATCTAGTAAAATCACCTATGCAGATAAAGGATTACTAAGACAATCCATGCAAAGAGGGGTCCTATAATTAGTATTTTTAAAAACACAATTAGGAATATCTAGTTTTTAACTAAGCCTTTAAGTTATATAGCGGTAGATAAATAGCTTATATGATTATGACCTAAAGACACCAAAAATAATGTATTTTTTCGTTTTTTGTTTGTTTGTTTGTTTTTTGTTTTATGTGTTTGTTTCTATATAATATAGCACTTAATTTAGTATCATGTATTTTACTTTGTAAGAAATTGATAATTTTGAGTAGTTCTTTTCAATTAGTATGCGCGCTAATTGATTTCGTTTATTTCCCTCGGAACAGAATCTAATTGTAACATTCCATTGTACGAAAATAACATTCTTCTTATCTAATATCCCCCCTTTTCGGACTTTTCTTTTTCCCACATTAAAGTCCAACTCAACTCAAATATACTTGTTTTTAATTATAAACTCGTTGTTTTTTTTTTATAATTTAATACTTCATTATTATTATTAATAATTGTTTCATTTTTTCACCTCCTCGTTCAAGATTTGTGGCGAAAATGTTTAACTCTCGAAACATTGTATATTCCAGATTGTGTAATTCTTGAACCGTTTAAGTTATACTCGAAAAAAGTTTTTTTATACAGATATTCGACATTGAATCGTTCCCTTTCTTTAGTTTCTTTAATTCCTGAAATTGGTTAACTATGTGTCAATGATTTTATAAGATTTATTCTTTTAGTATTTTAAAAGAAGATGTAATTGTATATGGAAACTACAGTACGGTACACCGTTTCATTTTATTATCTATTAAAAAAAATTGTTTTTGTATTTTAGTTGTCTCTTCTCTCTTCCTTGTTCATTTTGCATTTGTTCCACTTCAATCTTTAGAACTCAAAAAGCTAGTACATCGTACGATCAAAAACGGAACTTCTCTACTTTTTTATGAGATTGTTTTCTGATTGATTCATCGTGTTACTTTTTCTTCGGAATTTTTTATGTCTAGACGTCCATTTAAGCCGTGGGTATAGATCTTATGCCCGCAACGAATATAATATTCTTAAATTAAAAGCTTTGTTTGGAAATTATTTGGAAAAATAGATTTTTATCAAAACGAGTTGATTTTGCCGTTACCAAAACAGCTTACAAATCGAATTAAGAATGCGATATGTACGATAAATACATTTTAAAGAAATCTAAAAAAATGTTGATAAAATATTCCGGTATTGACAATGGATGCAGATTTTCCAATTTCGATCCGGAAAGAAATTTTTGTGGAGAATTTAATTTTGAGAAACCTTGAACCTGTTGCTTGCTCATAAGTACACGAAGTAATGACTGTTGCATTCATATTCATGCAAGTTTTACGCATTATAATGACAATGCACCGAAAAAAAGTGTCGTTCCACACCCCACAGTCTTTGCTTTTATAATCTTGAATTGTTCTCAAATGATGTCAATTTTTTTTTTAAAGAAGGTACAGTAGATTTCTTCCTCTTTTAAATGGTAATTTGTGAAATGCAACATGAAATAATGGTAAACCTACACTTGTTTTAATTTATTCATCTTATCAGTGTCACAAACTAGGCCCTATTTTTAAATATGCGAAACATTCTATTATTCATTCGTTAAATTAAATTCCCCCACAAATTATGCTGATTTTTTTTTTGCAATCACCAAAGTAAGTTCTCATCAAATTTAATTTTTTTATGGTAGGTTTTGCTTTGCCTATAAAACGGCCTGCCAAGTATTTGTCAAGGACTTTTGCAGTTTTATGATTATTTGGATAAAAAACCTGGGAACGAGATTGGAAAGAATGCAACATAATTCATGTTGGTGTACCATTTCACAGTTTTATGCTATCACGCTAATCATCCTAACGAAAAAGAGTAATATCATAGCTTTTAATTTTTAAAATTGTATATAAAACAAAATAAGCTTCGGTTGCTTTCATTTTAGACCAATAAAACATCAATAAAGTTTTAACTACGAACGTCCATGTTTTAACCAACTTGGATTACTCGTCGTTTCTGTAGGTTTCGCGAACATCAATTTCTTATTGACATGCAAAATATGGGCCGGACATTTTATGGGGACACCCTGCGTATAGATTTTTTAATGGGATTCCAATCAACAAAAACGTGCAAAGCGGAGAAAGATCTTAAATTTTAAAGTATTTTTTTTGCTCTTGATCACGTGATCGTTTTGATCTTTTTTTCTCGCGCTCCTGTCTGCACTTTTTGATAAGTGGATATCTTTTAGTTTTAGAGAATTTTTGTTCATACATGCTTTTGGTTATAAGAACCAGGAAAATCTGACCTGAAACTGGCCGCTGTTACTTGCGTTTTGAGATGGCTAGGGTCTAATTGTTTTTCTAAGAAATATCTTATCCAGAAACTTTAATTTGCATTTCAGCCCCAACATTCTTATTTTCATTATATTTTATAATTGTGAGTGCGCATGCACGTTTTGCTTCATGCAATTTGATTTATTTTGTTTTGTTTTTGTGATTTTTAGCGTGTTCTTATTTTTACGAAAATAACCAGCTTGTGAACTTTTTAAATATTGGAAACGCAATTTGAGCATCAATTTGTTTAAATATTTTTTTAATTTTAATAATTTCGGCCTCGTTTTCTTGCAAAATATTTCTTATAAACATAATGATATGAAGTTATTTTTTTACATCTGTAAATCGTGAAATTAAAAATATCAATCAGTACCCATAATTGTTCCGTCATGTCACACAAAAATGATTGTCAACCCTTAAGTACTCACTTAACTGGTCGTTGTAGTCCGAAATAATGTGTCTGATTCCGGTGGCCGTAACATTTGACCACTTCAAAATATAGGCTGGTGAATGAGATTAACCCAACGACTTTTTGCGTTGACTTGCGTGACTCTCCTCCAAAAGATATTTCATGTTCTCTGGATACAGCTCTGGGGATAGAGAAAACTTACGGTAATCAAAACTTTATGAAAGTCAAAATTGAATTTATTAGAGCAACGACTTATTATGTACATACATGATTTCTTTTATTAAAACTATTAAATCGGTTCGTACAAATCAATCAATGTTGGAAGGTGCCGTCAATCTTTAGAACGTGTTTACAAGTCATGTGGCCTGCAACCATGAATATGTAGATGACGAGGAAATAGTAGAGTAGATTTTCTTTGGTGGATTTGTGAGGGCTGTTCGCACTGTCATAGAAGATCCACGAGAAACCAGGCACGAACTCTCTAAGAGGAACTTGGAGATGACCTTCAAGCTCTCTAAGTGCAGCTTCGATGTCTTCAACCTATAATGAATTTTATTTATTTATAAGTTATTACCCAGAATTGTCTATTCAGTACTAATCAGACTGTTATCAATGAGTCCTGTTTTTTTGTTGTTGTTGCGAAAAACCCATAACAGAAACCTATACTAATTAGCAGCGAGAGGTTATCCTCGTCACTATGACAGGTGGTGGACTTTAACCCCTGACCAGCAGGTTACAAGTAGAGCATTACTCGGCCACAGCTCCATAAATTGGAAATTTTTTAAAACATTTAGGGTTGAGCACTTGTCTTATAACTAAAAGGCTAAAGGTTCGATCTCAGCCTCTGTCAACTCAATGTATGAGTAGCACAGTTTGGGTAACCCGATCGGTGTGGTAAATCACTGAGAGCTGAAAGTAGGTGTGGCGCTCCATTTCAGAAATCACTCTCTTTGGTCTAACACAAACGAAAGAGAAATAAACTCCCTCGTTGCATGGTTGATACCGAAACTAGACCTTCCCCTAATTAATTTAGGGTAATTAATTTTCTTAAAAACCAGTTAAATTTAATAAAATGTTGTTGCGTGCATGAATTGTATTGCTTATACTAGTTGCTTAAAAATCTTGTTGATTTTGATTTCAGGATAGATTCCTTATAAAGCGGTTATAATCAAACGAGTCATATTACAAAAACTCGAATATTTTTTTAAAACATGTATACTTTAAGAGAACGAAGTTTTAAGCGGGTAAAAATATTGGAATTACAAGGTAAACGTGAAAAAGAAGAATCTATGTAAATAAAACTTTGTAATGCAGAATACGATTGGAGTAAAGTAAAAATAAGATAATTCACTTGAAGATATTAATGATTGCACTACAACGTTTGACCCCTTTCTCCTCCCAAAAATTTTGATTAATAATAGAGAAAAAAATCCTTAAAAATTCGCGAAAAATGCAGGTTGGAAAACAAAACAAAAAAAACATTCGGAAATTCTTCGTTTTAATACTTTGTAGCCGAAATGAATGTACACGAAAGATTTTGTTCCCTAAAAGTAACGCAATTAATTTTTTCTCCGTTGAATCAAAGATTCTCTGAAGTTTTAAGGCTGAAATCGCCAAAAAGTGAAAGCAATGAAAAAGGGTCTATACAAACCTTAATTGTAGTCATTCCCATGCCTTGTGCAGCTTTCAAATTAGCATCAACATTATCTAAGTAAATGACATTGCTAGAATCTACTTTCAATTTGTCCATCAAATCACCTTTTAGGGTTGGTGAAATCTATAAATAGTTTAATTCAACAATCTGTTAAAATGTGCTTAATATATAAGAAATTGTTTTGCAATCAATCTATTTGGTCTAACACAACCGAAAAACGAATAAACTCCCTTGTTGCATGGTTGATACCGACACTAGACCTTCCCACATCATGAAAAAAATCAGATTCTTTGGACCGTATAAACAACTACATTATATATACGATATATAAGTCAAGATGTACAAGAAAATTGAGTAAGAATGTTCGAGGTTATCATTATAAGAATACCGAGTCTGAGCCAAAATACTCTATTCTTATCAAAAATAAGAATTTAAGGCAGAAATCTCAACAAAATAATGCTAAGAGTATTCAGACTGACCAAAAAAAAACAAGATATGTCATAAGGAAATTAAATATCTAACAAAGAATGCTCATCACTTACAGCATCGAAAAGGCTGTTACTAACAGGAAACAATTCACTTTTCATTCCAGGGGTTGCAGAAACAAGGCCAGTCTTCATTCCTTCGCCACGAATACTTTGAATAGCAGACATAACGTAAGCAAGGTTCGCTTCGTTACTACCATGTCGTGATAACAAAGCTGGCTCAATTTGCTCCATTAGTCCTGAAAAA
>JAUEKX010225262.1:4568-22241 GCA_031834005.1 Dendronotus venustus
TCGTAATTTGTTTGAAATGGTTTATTTTGAAAAAAAAGGGATAACTAATAATAAAAAAGTATAATGATAATAAAAAATAAATCAAGTTTTTACAGTTTTTCCACTAATATAATATTGGGTATGCTTTTCCATGTATATTGTTTTAAATTATCAATTTTATATTTCGTAAAATTGTGTTCAGTGACGAACTTTTAATTGTCTCTTTGGGGCCATTTTCACTCAATATCGGCGTACATTATATCAAATCTTGAGCGAGAAAATAATGGGTATATCGTATTGGACGGTTCAGAGTACGTCTTTAACTGACGCTCTATTGCAGACGTTGCCGACCCCCTAAACAAGCTTCGGGCGAGTACAAGTTAACCTGACGAAATTCTATTTGAAAATATTAAACGTATACCAATTAAATGAAATGCTTATACAATGGATCCTAATGTTTGCATTATGATTACTTTTGTGCCAAGTGGTGTGCGCGCATGTTTAAAATAGAAGTTTATTTTGTTTTGTTTATTGAAAATAAGTGAAAACGTACATAAGCACATCCAGCCTCAGTTGATATTTAAACGTTCTTATAAAAAAAATGTGCACGTCACTCAAAATCTGTCTATTGTAGTTAATTTAAAAAAAAAATTTATGCTGCTAGATCACCGTTTTGATCTAAATTTTCCAGTAATCTCCCATTCTTTAAATCATCTTCGTCCTCGTTTTCTTCATCTGCAATTGGAATGTTTTCACTACAGCACACTAAAAATATGATGTAAAGCAAGTGACAGAAGTGATTTGGAGATTTTCCAATTTTAGGGCTTTTGGCCTCATTTTAACGGGGTTAGTGTTAAGGCCGGCCTCCACTTAAGCGCGCGCTAGAAACGACCATGGCGCCCTCCTTTGTTATACTAATTAATTATTGCATAATTGTCTGTGCGGTGGCGACCAAAATTCGGGCGCCTGGGAGTAGAACTTAACTCTACTTAACTCGTAAAGTTGAGGCTACCTTGGCGAACAAGCGCCAATTTCTTGTTCGTCACAAAAGTGCCCGTGTTTTGACCAATTATATTGATTTATATAACAAAGGGCGCCATGGTCGTTTCGAGCGTGCGCTTAAGTGGAGGCCGGCCTTTAATTGTACATCTGGAGCTGCGGCCGAGTGCCTAAGACATTCGACTCGTAACTTGTTGTCAGGGGTTCTAGTCCAGGTCATAGGTTTTTTGTAGGTGTTTTGCAAGGCTGGAACGTGTTCTCTTTGATAACAGTCTAATGCGTACTGAAAATACATTCCTAGGCAAACGTACGTAAATAAATAAATAAAAAAATCCAAATAAGCTAACATCAACTTTACGAATTATGTATTGACCTCTTTTTATTTTGAGACTTGTAACCAAAATTTAGGAAAGATAATTTTAAAAATTTGCAAAATAAAGGCACGGTAGCTATTAAATAATTAAAAATTATCGCAATGATTATCTTAAAATTATGATGAATATTTTTGATTATCGCATTTTATATTTTCGTGACAAGATTCCCATTCCCGCGCGACAATCTAAGATCGCCTACTCGTACGGCTTTTCAATGATGCGGACTATAGAGTAGTGTAGGGTTTTACCTGCTAAGAAGACCGGTAGAAACAGCAATCCGTGTATTAATCCCAACGCTACAATACCGAACACCATTTTGAAGAAGATCTTGAAAAGTTCACTCGTTGAGAATGCTGTCACTATTACACCTATGAATGTCGAAACACCTGAAACACAAAACAAAACAAAAATAGGATTAATTTAATCCATTTAAGGATACACACCACGTGGTTCTTGATAAGTTCATCTTTTTAGCCTTCGGAATGATATTTATAAAAGAAAAATTGTGTATTTAAGGGACGAAGATGGGCAGACAAAGTTTGGGCCCAGTATTTTCAAACGTGTTCCATACATTTAAAGGTACGTTATTTTATTGAACTGATCTAAGTTCTTCTACAAAATTTGTTAGAATAGGTTGGTTATTACTAAAAAATCTGTTGTTCATTATGGAGATTTGTTTTTTTCATTGACAATTAGGTTTAATGTTGTTTTGATAATAATTAAAAAGTTTATTGAAGTCATTAAAACCGTCTGAGAAATTTGTAGTATTTTCCTTGAAAATGGGAGTTTAGAGTTACCGTATAAAATTGGCCTTTTGGAATAAGTAGGCCTTTTAACGAGTAGATAATGGAAACATGTTTGATTTTCTTAAGCTAATATGTCCTGCTAGTTAGTTAGCAAAACTTCAATGTTCGACTTTAAAACTAAAGGGACGCTGGTGTCAGAGGAAGATTATAATGGTCGGCAACATGTGTGAAGGCGAGTGAAAAAACAATTATCTTATAGTGTTTCTCAACAATAAAATGTCTTTTTACTCATTTGCCCATGTGTTTGCCAACCCTTTTGAGAAACTTACCTCCCATCACAACGCTCGCGCCCATTGTTTGGAGGGCGTGTATGATGCGCTGGTCGGACGTTTTCTTGTTGCACACGACAAACGCATGCGCAATGTGCGCCGAGTAATCGACAGAGAATCCGATCCCCATCACGATGATGATCATGGAGATGGCGTTGAGAGACACACCCCACAGGTACATCACCCCAAACAACTCGAACATTAAACTAACGAAACCAAAGAAAACAAAGAAAGTCACCTTTGGATCCACCAGATACGGAAGCGTGATAAGTAAAATGGCGGCCGCACAGATCCCTAAATTTCGCAAAGTGTCGGGGAGAACAACAACGAATTGCTCGACATAAATATAGAAATACCCGATGCCGTAAACCGGCAGTTTAGACTTTCGTTCCAGATCATTACGTAATGATAACATGGCATCTTTCCTGTAAATAGAGCGAGAACTGTCTTTGGTTAGCATCACCATTCGACTGGCCGTGATCACTTTGGTCACGTTGTCCAGTTTGAGATCGACACGGTACTGTGGGGTTTCATTTAGGAAGTTGTAAAAAGTAGGATAGAAGTGCATTCCCGTCGTATTCTTTTGCTTTGCGTCTGCCCAAATCAGCATGTGACGCATCCAGTTCACGGAGTGATCTTTCATGAATTTGTTCTCCGCAGCAATCGCGCTCAGTTCACTATATTCGCGCTGGACACGAGCATCCGTGTAGTCGGTTTTCGTGTCGTCTAGTATTACGCTGACGGGTATGCCTGTTGGATAGGCGTCGTTGAAGTAGCTGAAGAATTTGACGTATGGCGAGCCGGACAGACCGAGCACCTTCTCATCGAAACTCTGATCGATGTTTAATGCACCGTATACTCCCAATGAAATGAGGACAATAGAAAGTAGAATAACGATAATTTTAACGGGTTTTCGCACCAAGAATTCTGCATAGTTTGACATGATCTGAAAATACGTAAGGAGATAAAAACATAGCCATGTAACCAAGCCTCCCTCCGACTTTTTCACATCGTCTGAATCATCGTTCTAAGGTTGTTTTTCTATATACTTTGATAATTTCAAGGATAGACTAGTCAACTAGTCCTTATCTTGATAAGCAGTATTTGAGATTGTGCGAGAAAAGTAAAACCAAACAATAAGATAAAGGTTTTTTCAAAATCGTACTAGTCTGCATATTGCATTGTACAAATGCACACAAAGAGTTTAAGTTGAAGCCTGGTCTGATAAGAACTGTGTAAAAAAAATATCTACCTTATTAGAAAGAGTTTCTTTGCCTTCCTCCCATACGCTTTGTGTATCGTCGCCTTCTTCCCGCAAACACGGTATGAAATCTCGTCTCCTCTCTTCAATTCTGTCAACGTCCAATTTCAACATGCCAAGGAACACTGTCACCACCAGAATAAAACAGAACATAATGCTGAACGCGGCGTACATACAGAAATACCGGATCGCGGGGAAGTCCGTCACCATTGAGACAAAAAATGCCACCAGGTCCGTTAGCGTTGTCATGGTGATTGAAGCTCCAACTTCACCAAACGCTCGCGCAATACGTGCGCTCGATGTGAACGCTGATGGTTGGCGATCGACTGCATCTATGATAATGAACATGTTATCAATGCCAACGCCCAACACCAAAAAAGGCAACACGCCCGCAAACGCGACGTAAGGACCGCCGCACAACATTATGAAAGTGAAAGCAGCACCTATACCAAGAAAAAGTATGAAAACGCCACCCAGTCCCAGTGCAAAGTGACCAAGGACGCGGTTCCTGAAACGAGCCAATGTCACGCCACAAAATAACACCATGAGGAGGAGTGCAACTGGTACAAGAGTAATGTCTTTAGCTGCGGAGTCGTTCAGCGACATATCAACGCTTCTCCCACAATTGTAAAAAAGGATTAGCCCCCTTCTCGCTAGCCTCTTCTCCATGCGATCCATTAAATCCATGTATTTGATCTCAAAATTAGTTAGTTTCGTGTAGATCTCTTCGGTAGTTGGATCTTTTACGATGTAGATGTTTCGAAAAGCCTCTGCACGCTTGATAATTGTTCGCCGCGCGTCCGTCTCGTAGTACGCGAAGAGGTTGGGAAAGTTGGTGAAAGCTTGACGACCGTTGCTCGACAGTATGTGTGGATTCTGTAACACGTTGTTCAGTGTTTGCGAAACGTTCTGCATTTGCGTCGCGTTGTATCTAAAAAGTTCGAGGGCTGTTGAGACGAAACAATCATCAAGGACGTTTTTTATACAAATGTCCTTGTAGCCCGGTATAAGAATGATCTCACTGTGAATTTCAAGGGCCACTTTAAAGACATCGTCGTCCAACGCCCCAATGCCTCTGTCGGATGTACCCGCTTTCGGGCGTATGATGAACTCCTCTTTCTTGAAGCGCAGCGGGAATACTTTCTCTCCACGTTCGAGATCTCTGACCGAGGTGCTGCTTTGCGGCAGGTACAAATCTTCCGCACGCTCGACTAATCGGTATCTGGCAAAGCCGCTCGTCAGCAGTAAACAGAGAAGGATGCCAATCCCAATAGTTAGCCTGGGACGGTTACAGATAGTGAAACCGAATCTAGTGAATAGCTGGACAAAGAATCGGTTTAATGATGCACAGAAAGTAATCCATTTCGTCCGTGCTGCGCTGCAACATCTATAAAGCATAATGTACTGATGTATGTAATGTGTTTAAAGTACTATTTTCTATGTTAAGAAAATAGTAACTCAAAACCTCAAAAGCTTATTGCATATAATTTTGAACAGTATGGTTCAGAAAAATTCGTTGTTTGATTTTGAATACGTTCGTTGGACCCAGGAAGTAATATTGTCAGAAGCACTGCTACTCCCTTACATAAAAAAAAACTAAAAAAAAAAACTAAAAAATAAATTAAATAAAATATCACAAATGGAATGTATTGTCTATAACTTATAACGTTTTATATTGCTTCGTCCATCACGTTGGTTATTTGAGTGCTAGGCTGATGACAAATAAGAATGTCATTATTTATAAAAATAATTTTTTATGTTTATACTTAGCGAAATAACAAAACAAATTATGCGAATGCATACAATCTGGAAATGAAGTAATAGTGACAATAGGTACTAGTCATAACGTCTCAGCCGGCACACAACATCCGAAAGACGTCATTTGGAGGTTGTTACGACGTCAAACCGTAAAAACAACGTTGTAACGACGTCGTTCTGACGTTGTGTGCCGGCTGGGACAGGTATCTCGTACAATAAGGATGAGGAATAGTTTCTTTGTTCTGATATTATTGAAATATTGAATTGAATCATAACGTGAACTGTTTCCTTGGTTACTTGTTTAGAGGGTCGTGTTATGGGGAGTAAGCTGCAATCAAAAAAAATGTAAACTGTTATTATTGTGGACATATACAGAGATATATCTCTTGCTTTTCTTAACACGCATGATGTATAAATAATTTTGGAACCTTTTTACTGCCTCGTTATAACAATAAAATACATAAAATAATGATAACTAATAATAAGGAAAATTAAATACTTTTTTTATAATAGTGATATAAAACGGAATAAAACGGTATAAAACGGAACACTGCGTGTAGCTCGAAAATATTATTTTAATTTATGCAACAGTACACATGCCTGATTTTAATGTCTTTGGTTTTGGTTGTGATGTTGGATAAACATTTAGGATGTGATTATTTGAGGCGGGTTTACCGGGTTTATAAGTTATATTTAACTGAAATTATTATTATTATTCAATACTCGTCACGACCTTTACGACCAACTTACTTCTGGTGATAATTTATCACTACAACCTTTGGAGTTTTCTTTCCTAAGTGATCTTCAATAAAGTCCCATTAAAGTTGCTTGGGAACAAAGTAGTCGAGGATAAATGTTGAATTTCATACTATGAATTTATCAATGTATACAAGAAGTTTCATTTGATGAAATAAATTTAAAATCTATAGTTTGTATTGAGCCTCGATTTTCAGCCAAAATTAAAGCAATTTACAAACTAAATAAGTTACCTCCATTGTTTTTTCTCATGAAGAAATACGTTTACTTACGTTTTCTTGTTTTCTTCCTTTTCTTCATTTTCCTTGTTCCTCTTTGCTTCCAGCTTAGTATCAATCATTTGTTCGTTCTCCATCTCTTTGTTTATGTTTGTGTGGTATTTCTTCTCTTAAAATTTATCGTAAAGTATGTTTGCTCAATCACCTTTGGTATCAATGCCGATACTTCCAATGTTTACTTTTTTAGTACTAAACGAATGAAGATTCAGATTCACACATTTTGATTATTTAGCCATCATGCTAACAATATAATATTTGCAGTCTTTTTACTTTCTTTCTTCACAACAATATTTTTTCCCAATTTTAACACTATACTATAGATGAAAAATAAAATAAATAAAATATAAGTTTTCTTTCTTCGCATGTACAATGGAAGAATAAAGCCTAAACATTAAATATTCATAAAGTATTTTTAAAGCAGGTTTATAGTTTTGCTGCAGCTGTAAGCAAGTTTTCTGGGGAAATTAGTACAGAAATCTTTTGGGGTAATGATAAACGAGCGAGGCTTTTTGAAGAAACTTCAATTCCGTGAATGTTTTGATCCCCAGGGGGGACGGATGCAGAGTTTCAAATGGTTGTGTGAAAGTTCCAATTTTCCGCGATTTTTGTGTCAAATTTTTCCAATTTATCCCCGATTTTCTTATAAAATTTCCCGAATTATCCTCGGCTATAAATTAGATAAACAACGTTGTGAAATCACCACTGTCGCTTGGCCTCTATCCACGAGCAGCTAAAAACTATTTTTGATTGTTTTGCAATTCAACATAATACTATAATTACAGTGAAATCCCAATAACTCAAACTTTCAGGTTTTTTTTTAATCCACTTGAAACCTCATTAAAACTTTCTCACAACCTTGATAACTTTAAAATTTCACATGGTCGCTTGGCTGTAGTTGAGCTATAATTGTAATCCATAGATTTGTGTATTTGAAGCTCCATCGTAAATCGTTGCAGTTTTTCCATCGAGAAAAGTTTGTATTCACTGGATCAAACACGGCATAGAAAAACATACTGGGAAATAAAACGAGACACGTAGAAGAAAGACTACTGCAACTCCTTCAAGAAGGGAAAAAAAAAGAAAGTAAACATTGTTTTTTAAATGTTTTTTCTGAAAAACGAGTGTTTGTCTTCTCCACAAAAATGGGGAGAGTTTTGTCGATCAGTAATTTGCTTTTGCATTATGTTCACTAGCCTGTTTTAACAGCCATTACACTTTTGTTATATAAGCAACTTGACTCTAGCTCAGCCACAAAAGTTGCTTATTTTTTCACCATTTTAAGGTTCAAAGTTGCTTAGTAGCTGCTTAATAGAAAATAGAAAAAATAATGAAATTATCCATCTGAGTCCCAAAAGTTGCTTGACTTCAGGGGTTTTACAATGCAAGGAATGTTGCAAGATAAGAATGACAGTAAGGGCAATACTATTTATAATATTTGATAATATATATAATATTTAATATTCAATATTAATTATATTTCTAAATAGTTAGAAATACTGAGCCTCAAAAGTTGCTTATGTGTCTTCAACATGGTGGTGGTCTTGCTGGTCAGCCTCAAAAGTTGCTTAATTTTTCTGGCTTCGAGCCCTGGTTGCTTATATAAAAAAATGTGTACCTCAGTATTCAAACACCAGTAATTACTACTTTCTTGTTCCGTTCTGTTTTCCTTTTTAGAAAATAAACAACAACAAATTCTGAGATTATAAAATTAAATGACCACAAATTCGCTTTGAATTTCAATAAAAACATGTAATTATTTAATTGACTCTTTCACTGTGTTTCATCAATCAACGATTTTTTTTTTCAATTTGTGTTTTTTTTTTATGCTTTACATAATACTTACGCATTCCTGTGTGACATACTTCCACATACCATTCTTCCTATATGCTTTTGTATCGATATTTATTTATTTACTGTTCTACTTTGTAACTCATACTTCCTGTGAGCATATGATTTGGTATGCTGCAAATTTCTTTCTTCTTGAAGTTCAGCAAGATGATGAATGAAATACATCGCAATTCATACTCAAGAACATGTAAATCATCTAGAGTGTCGAACAAACTCATCTTCTCAAACTCATACCTGGATGACCTTCTTTCTCCAAGCTACGTGCCCGTTTCGTTCACGATTGTAGTGCAGTGCAAAACGTTTGTTCAAATAAAGTTTGTTTATCTGTTGAGAAACACTACAACATGATTGTTTTTCACTCTCCTTTGCGGATCTGTCTCTGACGTTCTCGGTTGACAAGAACAATCACTACCTACTGATGGTGTTTTTATAATCAAGATTCAGCTTAATTATACTCAGTCGTGTATATAAGTGGTCTTCAGTAATTGAAAACAATTAAATAAACCGCGGCTGCATAATTTTTTTTCAAATTGCATTTTGTTGTTTATGCTGTACTAATCCAGTTATGATGGATCCGTTGATTAAAGGAATGAGGAAAATCTTCGTAAAAGTGAGAAAGGAAAGCCGAGCAAACCTAACTTGCAAAATCCTTACCATGACGTTCATACAAAATGAATTGAATTTTTAGTTTCATCTCAAACCATGATAATTATTTTATAAGAGGTTGTTTGCACTACAATTTGAGACTATGTAAGGTTTTCATAGTAAAGTCTCTTAAACGAGTTTGGACAACGAAGAATCGAGACAAAAATGTGCCTCTTTTATTCAAACGAAAATAAGAGGCTTTTTTAAGAGATACTCCATTATTTGCAGTTTCTTTACTCACTAGTATAATTATTATTCCCTATCAGACACTTGTAATACAGTCTATGTAGAGGTAGTATGTAGTATCGTAACTGCATTACTAAATAACACTTGAAATTGAGATAGATATAAAAACCATGATAAAGGTCTAAACATAACAACCATACCTTCTTGTAGACAATTTGCAACAGACCTCAATTATATAACTAGGTACACGCAGCTTAGTCCGTCTGATCTGTAAATGATTTAAAGTGAACAATAAAAAGGTTTCGTGCAATCCGAAGCACTACGAAGAAGACCAATATCAACAAAAATAATGGCATTCTAGATGAAAATGCTCTCCTTCGGAAATGTTTGACCATGCCTAAATACGTTTTTTGAGATTCGTTTTTGTTATTATTATTATTGGATATTACGTATTTTTCAAGGAACAGTTCAGTTTTGTTATCAAATAAAATCTTGTAAGAACCCAGCTGGTACATGACATCAGAACGACGTTATTGAAACGTTGTTTTGACGTTTTGACAATGACTTTACAACCTAACCTTTTCTTAACATCTATATAATAATAATACTTACTGACTCGCACCTTTCACTTCAAGGATTATATCTTTTGACAGATACTTAATATATGTGAATAAAGGAAACGTAACGATCTCATCATAAGGATGGAAATAATTATCACATAATACGTACGCGCAACTAATGATGATGACATTTTTGACATTTGCAAATAGCAATTACGATGCACGCGTTGAAGGAGGTGGAGTAAAGAGTTCATTTTTGATTGAATTCATCACATATTTGTCTTTTATCCAGACCACCCAGCGAGTGCCACCATCACTATGATTTTAATCTGAAAATTAGATTTTCACATTAAAAAGTAACATATAAAAAGGTTTTACTTAAAACAGCCATTTTTATGGTTAAAACTTTTAAAAAATTTTCTTATTGTAAAGTTTGTATAGATATCCTCTCTGAAACAAAGCCCTTTTCGTGCATAGGACTTTTTTTCCAAGGGGATTTATTTCCCCAGGTGTTTCTTTCCTTCCTAAAATTGTCGAATCGTTAACGCTTACCAGAGAAAATAACGAAAAAATAAAATGCATTTGGCTCAAAAATTGAAAAATACATGTTGGCTATTTAGACTCTATAATCTCAAAATAACTTTATTACGCGGGAGGAAGGGAGATTTGTTCAGGATGTGAAAGAAATCAGGATGCGAAAGAAAGAAAAAGTTTCCTCATATCCTATTTATCATGGAGCTAAATGGAAGCACAAAATAGACAAAGCTACATTTCTGAAATTTATGTCTGGGCAAAAAAACCCTGAGAACTGCTTTCTTTACTTTAGGAGTTTTAGACTAGTAAATATATAGTTTTCATAGTAAAGTCTCTTAAACTAGTTTGGAACATAAAGAATCGAGACAAAGATGTGCCTCTTTTATGCAAACGAAAATAAGAGACTCTTGTACTTTCTTTAGCTTTATATTTTTACCGCTTTAGATTTTTGCCATGTAAAAATAAATACAAAATAAGACAATATTTTATTGATCAAAATTGCTTTGTCAAGGAGACAAATCAGGAGAGGGGGAGAGGAAGGGGGAATTTTGAAAATGAACGGTAATAAACTAGATACTATACAAAGAATGGTTGCTTTAACCCAAAATGATATTCATATACACTATAAATTTAATAATAATTTGATCAAGCCACCCGCAAAAAACGTGAGCAATAAAAACATCAAAAAACGTATATACTAGTTTTAAACGTTTTTGTCTTTATATAAATATTGATAGCACGATGGTTGTGGCAAAGTTGGTGTAGTGGGTATAACATCAACCTCGGAATCGAAAGGTCCCAGGTTCAAACCCCACACTAGCCCAGCTGATGAGCCGTGATACGGCGAAACAAGCTTGTCCTGGGATGTGTATATAAATATAAATATATATACTTAAATCTATTAAACTTTTCGCAGGGAAGATCAATAATAGTCATACCACCACACCACACCACACCATACCATAATAACAGTAAATGACATAAAAACATTCAGAGATCCTTTATGTATAGCCTATTTCTTTCTCTACTGCTTAGTCTATTGCCAATCCGTTGATTTGTCAATACATATAATGATCCTTTTACTAATTATATATTCCCATTAATACGGAATTTGATTTATAAAAGTTTCCTATCCGATGGTATATGTTGTGGTAATGATGTGAGAAAAGAGAGAGAGTTTTTGTGTTTTAATGTTTGTGTTTTTAACTTTAATTTACATGTTTTTTTATAAGTAACACCTTCTTCTTCGCGTTTTAGGTTCTTACTTCTTAGCTGATTTTGACAATCTTTTTCTGCATTTATATTTAAACGTTTTCTCGAATTTCAGCATGGCTACACTTATGAACAGGGTATCTCGAGATCGCACACAAAATCTATCACCGACCATATTACATGATTTTAATTGCTCTCTGCTTCGACTATTTCCTCGTGTTTGACACTTTCAGCTTCAGGTTTTATATTTAGGTGTTCCTTGTAGGGAAGAAACACACATTAAATAATCTTTAGCGTAGAATATGGGTTTGGAGAGGAAGGCAAGTCAGACCCAAGACCTTCTTCTCCCATCAACAACATCATCAACATCATCGACATCCACTAAACATAAATCAACAGGTGGTAGCAAGGAAAGTGTCCTTGTTTATACTGAAGAATACCTAGGGGATCTGAAGGGCAGGTTAGTTAGAATGCACTATTACAAGAGCGTAAGAATGTATCATATATCGTGTTTTTCTTTCCTGAATTTTTCTGTTATAGTAATCAACGAGATATAAAACGAAAGCAGAGTAACACATACTATGTGCTATCACTGCTGCGTTTAGCTCTTTGGGATCTTGAGGGTGTCTATGTGAATTTTTCATGTCTAATTTGGGTTTCCTGCAACTGATTTTAATTACATTATGCGCATAATTATCTCAACTTTGAAGGTAATCTAAGGATTTCTTTAATCTTTATTTTTCAAAGTTTTCTTTTCTCTTTAATTTGTACTTTGTATCCACGCAGGTACAATTCGTTCTCTCAAGAATGGGTGGAATTTTGTATGTCACTGAATCAGTTCTTCGAGCGTCTCTTCTACAAGTTGGGTTTCGTGTTGGCGTCTAATCCTGGACTGACCATCATTTTCGGGTTGATCGTCCCATGTTTTCTCACCGGTGGCTTTTTCAACTACAAGCTATTGCAGCGCACAGAGGAACTATATATTCCGGAGAAAAGTCAAGCGTTCGACGATCTCGGCCGCGCGGAGAAGCACTTCCCATCGATCCGTGTCAAAGCCGAACAGTTTATCCTTAAACCAACCGATGATGATGGTACAACGGACGTACTCAAGGCAGACATTTTTAGAGTGGCTCTTCAAATCCATCGAAATATCACACAACTGCCGGGATTCCGTCGAGTTTGTATTAAAAACCATTTGGAAGAGTGCAGTGCGGTGTCCCCTCTAGAAGTATTCGGTTACGACTCAAATCGAATGGATGACGTCACGAGAACTCTAGAGAAAGCATTTGGGAACGATTCAGAGATTCTCAGTAACGGGAGGCAAGCTTATATGAGCTATCCGTATTTTTTTGGACGATTCGAATTCGACTACGAGAAAAACAAGATTGCCAGAGCTGAATCCATTCACAGCATGTACCTAGTGAAAGATCCGATAGATGAAAACATCTATAATGAACTAGATAAATTCGATAGGTACTATACACATTATATGGAAAAGATAAAGCCTGGGTTACACGAGCAAGGTTTCACGTTAATGTACACATCAGCATTAGGTATCGAGACTTCCATTTCGGAGTCAGCTAGACAGGAGGTGATGTTGATTCCATTTGCTTTCATGCTGATGACCATATTCTGTGCCATCACTCTGCTCCGATTCAAGAATCAAGTTGGAGGACATTTCTTGGTAGCATTTGCTGGTATCTTGTGCTTGTTCCTTGGCATTGCATCTGCCTTTGGAATGATCATGCTGTTTGGACAGCCTTATATAGCTTTTGCGGGTGTGTTGCCTTTCCTTGTTCTGGGTGTTGGTATTGATAACATCTTCATCATCATCCATGCGATCGATCGTCAGCCTGCATCAGTGCGTGGTCCCGCTCGCGTCGCCAAAGCGCTTAGTCAAATCGGTGCGTCGATCACCATGGCTACATCGACAACTATTGTCGCATTCTTCGTCTCGATGTTTACAAAATTTCCCGCCATTCGGTTTTTCTGTTTCTACGCAGGGTTGAGTATCTTCTTTTGCTATGTGCAGGTGTTGACGGTGTTTGTGGCGTTTCTTTCGCTCGATGTACAACGAATAGAGACGAAACGAAGAGATGTTTTATTTTGTTGTACGACAAATGTTCCTGGTAATATATGGGAGATAACAAAAAACAGGATATCTTTAAAAGTGAGTACTGAGTATTTATCTAATTCATTGCATAGTGTGTCCATTATTTACTTGATTTTCTACTTGATTTTGTTGTAAACAAACGTTACATATTTTTTAATTATACCAAAAATAATGAGGCTGTTAGGGACTAACAATAGTTAGCCTAATCGCGCTACTATAAATCTAAATAGGATGTTCCCAAAACGCTGAGTTAATAAAATAATCAAATAATCAAATAAGTTGGATAAATAAAAATTATGAAGAGGTTTGTCTCCCAGTCGGCACACGACGTCAGAACGACGTCTTTGCGACGTTGTTTTCCATTTTTGACGTCGTTCTAACGTCGTTCTAACGTCGTTCTAACGTTAGGCTGGAATAATATGTAAACGTGTTCTGGGAAGAAAGTGCGGATACATCGTAGTTGTAGTCATCATATGTTTTTGACGTCTATCGGACATATAAAAAAACTTACTATTCCGGTGATCATTAATCTTGTCTCGTGGGAATGACAATTTCTTTCTGAATTTATTCCCGGTGAAGCAGCCATGATGAAGCCTGTGTGTATTACTCCAAAGTAATGATGATTCTGATAAATAAAAAAGTTGACACTACATGTACACTAAGAAGATTACGATCTCATATTTTTGTTTCTTGTTTCAGATCATGAAGATTTATTCGCGTATTTTACTAAAGAAGCCGGTGAAATATGTTATCCTTGCATTGTCACTTGTCATGACAGCTCTCGGTATAATGGGTGCCGTCAATATTGACCAGAGTTTCGACAAGGTTGTCCTGTGCGCCCAAGACTCGCCCTACGTTCATTTCTACAAGTATTTCAACAGCAACTTCCCAACAGGGGACGAGGTCAGTGTTGTTCTGGATACACATCTGAATTACAGTGATCCGATCATACAACGGGAGTACGTATCTTTGAGTCGCATTCCCATCCACAATAAACATTTGAAGAGTCTTTCCGTAAACTGGATGTCATCGTTCCAAGAATGGGCTCGGTTTCATCAGAAATATGGGAACAACAATACATCTGGTCGGTATTTTACACGCTCACTACATGCGTTTCTTACGGCCAATCCTCAGTTCTATCCAGACTTGGTTTTTGGTAAGAATGGTGAGATTGTCGCAAGCCGCATGCTAATGTATTTTAAAGATGACACAGACTCTGCTTTTCGTAAGAACGCCATGCTGACACTGCGTCGCGATCTGAAAGAGAAGAGCACACTTCCAGTCTATGCTATCAGCTACATTTTCATATTTTATGAACAGTTTGCCATCATTCTTCAAAACACCGTCAGAAACATTGCGATATGCGCGTCTGCCATTTTGATTATCACTTTACCGTATTTGGTGAATCCTAAAGTGACGCTGTTGGTTTTCTACGGGTTCATCAGCTTGATGTTTGAACTGTTCGGGATCATGTATGTGTGGGGTGTGTCCTTGAATGCCGTGTCCATGATAATTCTGGTGATGGGGATTGGCTTTTCAGTTGATTATTCAGCACACGTTGCTCATGCGTTCGTCAAATCCAAGAAAAAGACGTCGAGAGAAAGAGTAATTGAGGCGTTGGAGACAATGGGATCAAGTGTAGCAATGGGAGGTACGTGACTTCTTTTCTTCTATTATAAAGCTTTGGTTGTGTACCTGCATGTTATTTTCAAATTGGTAGGTATTACCGTACCCAAAGAAAATCATGTAGCAACTATGCACGCAAGGAACAAGGCTAAAACTAGAAGTGTGTAAGAGTGTGCATGCCCATTTCTACCTGCCCGAGCTGTAGCCATATATAATACTCTCAGCTAGTATCATTTTATCTAAAATCTTTCTATAGTATTTAAGTTTTACAAAGGGAACTAAAAGTTTAATGGGCTGGATAACTCTTATAGGTTCGTAATTGAAATGTTGTATATTCGAAGCTTGTTCACTTTACTTAACACTTTGCACAATTTGGTTATTCCAAAAATATTTGTATGGTAAGTCACACTGAGCAGTTTATCTGCATAATATAGCGCAATTTGGAATGTAAAATTAAGCCATTATGGAATTTGAATACATCCCTCAGCTGGTTACGATGTTTTTACCCATTATCAATTTGCTAAATTTTTAGGAATTTTCCATTTTTCCATTTAATTTTATGAGAAACGATCCTAGAAAAGAGGGGGTTGCGATAAAACATTCACGCCTATTTTGTCAATCACAACAATTTTGTTTTTAAATTTCCTTAACGAGTTTTAATTCTTGTTTCTATATATAGGTGTTTCGACGTTCATTGGTGTAATGGTGAAAGCATTAGCGGTCAACGAGATTTTCAAGATCTTCTTCAAGATGGTATTTGGTATCGTTCTACTTGGTCTCATACATGGCTTGATCATATTACCAATCCACTTAGAAAGTAAGTATCAGGCCAATGTCCCAACAATTTTGTTTGCTAGAAATGCTTTATTCATATTGATTGTTATAGTTAATGCTCAATTTCTACCAACTCGTTGCGTCAATCTTGCTTATAAAATCGAAAATAAACTGATTGAGAGTGACAAACCCTACATGAAAGACTCGGTAAAATAGGATAGAGTCTCGAGCACGTGCCTTTTTTGTGGCTTGTATGTATGTTAGATTAGACACCACAAATAACTCACAAAATACTTTACTGTGGTGTAAATTGAAGCTTATCCAACTAAAATTACGTAACAAAGTCTACGGGTTGAAAAAAGCAGGCAACACTTAACAAATGCCTGTATTTCGCAGCCAAGAAGCGATATACTTTTAATCTGGTCTGCAAAATACACAATTATGAGATAGACAATGATAAGTTTGTCATGAAATTTCAAGTCGATGGCTCTAGAGATTGAAAAGTCGTAGCACTTTTAGTATTTCAATAACCAGGATTTATTTGACTTTACATTGAGGACACAGTGGATGAGATACTCAGCTCTGAAACGAAGGGTATGAGGTTCAAATCCCAGTCTGTTTAATCCCAGTCTGTTTAAGCGTCCATGGTTTAAGTGATTTGTGTACAGTAATTGGTTACACTAAGTTAATTTGGTGTTTATTGCGGTGTTTTTGGTGTTTATTGCGTGGTGTTGAGCGAAATTCAATAGGTTTGCGGGTAGCGTGAATAAGCATGCTCGGCCTAAAAGGTAGAGTTTCGGTCTACAATACTAATCCAAAGGGTTGGAGGTAGCAGAGCGTGGTTAGTACTGTAATTCTTAGCCTGCTAGGAATTCTTAGCACCCATTCTCGTATCAAGAGGACATAACTGACTTTTGATTTTACAAACAATACAATTTACATAATTTTTCATTTTATTTTATTTGTAGTATTTTGCCGAGGTGATGTCATTCTAAGTCACTCTGGCAACAAAGGGATACCAGTTGAAAACGATGATGAAATGGATAAGGATGAAAGGATTGGTGCGGTGCGGTTAGAGGAAACTCTGAAACAGGAAATTTGAGATAAAAAAATGATACTGTCGTATTACTAAAATATTTATACATGTATGTAATATCTAGAGAGAAAAAAATTGTACATATTCATTAGAAAGTAATCTAGTCATTATAAAGCAGAGGATAATTAAGGAAATTGGTAATTAATTCTGGCACTTAAGAGAATAACATTTTAAAATTTGAAAATTGCTCATGAAAGTCAAATATGTCAATATTTTTCTTTTGATGATAATTATATAAAAAAATATTATATCTCGTTATGATTTTCTTACATCATTTTCTTACATTTTGATTCATTCTGCTATGTTTACAGTTAGAGAGTTAGAAAGATAAAAAAAAATGTTTTCGTTTAAAAAACCAAAAACTATGGCATTTTTAATTCACCCAGATTCACCATTTTTTAGCTGATATAATAATTAGTTTGCATTTTATTGAATTTTCTAAACACATTTCCTTAAGCTAATGGCGAAAATCCATTTTAACCCTACCTGTACTGGGTTATTTTGGCTTCGGCAGTACTGGGGGGCCTAGTAGGCCCGCGGTCGGAAAATTGCAATAAAACTGTCAATTTTAACGATTCCAGCATAAAACTTTCAGTATA
>JAUEKX010225263.1:0-10369 GCA_031834005.1 Dendronotus venustus
GTACACATTCAAAATATGGCAAATCCACGGTAATTTGAGTTGGTAGATTGATCAAGGAAAGCATTAGATAATTTTCGAGAGTATCTATGAAGTTTGCAATACTTACCTTATTGCTATTCATCAGGTAAAAAAGATGGTTGATGAACACAAAAAATGCTGCTAAAGCCTGTTTTACTTTTCAACTTGGTGCATATCAACAAATCAGACTAGGTTTATAAGAAGTTTGGCTGGAATATTAGTGATTTTTTTAAGCTTAATTATGTTTATTTAATCTTTAGATAATAAAATAATAATAATTTTTACATGTTAAAAAACTCTAACCCTAATTTGACCCTAAAACATAACCCTGACCCTGAGCCAACATAAAGTCACAAAGCCAGTCTTTTAAGATATATAATAATTTTATTTAGGGAAAATTGTGAACAATTTAATATGAGCAAATATTTTAGCTACGAAACTGTTTCAAAATATAAAATTCTAAAAATACAGAAAATAAATGAAAACTCACAAGTTGTTGATGAAGGCCAGCTTCTTCCATATATCTTGCAATGCCAGTAATGAAAGCTTCCTTATCCCCAAAATTAGTGTCAAAGTCACAAGTATATGTAATTGAAGCCGGAGGGGCTTCAATATTAGCTTGCTCATCAAGGTTGAGGCCAAGATTTTCAAGGCGACGGACATTTTCTACTGCCTCTTGTAGCGTCGCCATTTTTTTGTTTTTTGCAGCTAACACTCCGCCTTGATCGAGTGCTCTTCTTGTAAACGGTGCACTAAATTTACATTCCGAAAGCTTATCAAAACAATTGGATCTTCTCCGCAGAGATAGCGCATGATTATTTTACTGTAAGAAATAAGGCGGAAAATATGAAAACAAACATTTATTACTACATAATTTGTTGTCCCGTCTACAACACATTCATGGGTCATAATCTATGCTTTTACCAAGCAATTATACAAGGAATATTAGTTTTGTTGTTTTCTTTAATTGAAAAAAGTTGAGACTTATTTTCCGGCTGATAGCTAGCAGACTAAATTTATGATTTTAGTACAGTTCTTGCTTGAATCTTCAGGGTTGTCAAAACACAAATTAAATCGTGAAACCTTAATAAATCGTCAATTGAGCATTACATTGCCAATTCTTTTATGTTCATACAAATTGATTAGTTTTACAGGTATTTGGCGGCTAAAACAGTTTTGTTTGCTGACGATAAAACAAAAGTTATGAGCGGTTTCACAACTATCAAAAAGCGCTGGAGACGAAGTTGGTTTGATTACCTGATTGTTATAATTCTTACAGTCATTCTTACGGTCATTTTTTGCGGAGGTCTTCAATCAAGTAGTTTGTATGATTCTAAAAGTAATCTTCCGCAATTTAGCGTAAGTTTCTCGCTCTCTTTCAGAAAAGAAAAACTAAAGAAAAAAAACAAAAAAACAGCCCTTAACTTAACTGTTCTTACCAATCTTCTTTATAAGAAACTATACGATTATATATTATTTTGATCTTTCTAAAAGTTCCCAAAATTGCAAAATATGAATGTCAAATGCGCATTAAAAAAGTCCTTAATGTTCCACCAAAGTATTTCAGGCCTCCTAGTAAATTTTTTTTTCAAATTATTAAGAATTTAGGATACATAATCTTTATTTAAAATATGGGGTAAAATTTAGGAAAGTTAGGAAAAAATTAAGAGTGAAAATCTAAGCCCTTCGATTGGCTGACAAATTAAGCAATTTTCTTAGCTTTTCTGATTCTTAGCAACTGAAGCTGTGACGCCGAAAATGAAGTTTCTTATTCTAAATCAAGCCTATAAAATATCAGCTTCATCCTGATCAAAGTAATTATCTGAAAGTTCTCATCCTTGTATTCTAAAACAACGAATTCTAAAATAAAATAGAACATCCATGACATAAAACAAAATAAAATGGTATTATCTAACAACAAAAATAATCTTTAATAGATTATTCAGGATAAATCTTTAAAAATATAGGAAATTTAGCACCAATTTTCAAAAACATTCAAAATTAAGAAGGACCGCTGAAAAGCCTATCTATAAAAATAGTAGCGCGTATAAAATATTTCCATTTGTAGGCTGTTAATTTTTCATAGGTACATTACAGCATGTAGTTTTAGGAAAACAAGTGCATATCTCAATGTTATCTCAATTTTGAGCATAGTTGCATATAGATTACGTTGCTTATAAAGATAACTTTGTATAACTGCTATGTGAAATAAAAATTGTAATATAAAATTCTTAATTTTACCGAGGAATCTTTCACGAAATGTTTGTAAACAAAATTATAAATTCAAAACGAAAAGTATCATTCACAAAACGAAATTCCCACGAAAAGGTAGATTTATCATAATTTGTTTAATTCTCGGGAAAATTTTTTTCCCTTAACGGTGATATTATAGAAAAATTCTATATAAAAAAGCAAAACTAAAAGAATGAAAATTCCTTTATTCTTTTAATTAAAATTTATTCCTGCATAGAGATTTAAAATCTTCAAAATAATCAAACTTTAACAATGAAAAAGTCTTGTTAATTCTATTTACTGCATCAACAAATTTGCACAAAACACCGCAAATAATACAACTAAGACAGATGCTACAAGCCACAATTTGTATTTCTGAAGGAATCCTTTGTCTTCTTCTTTCGTTGAAACTTCAGCGCGTTGTTTCCGCTTTCGACCTTGTTGTTTACGTTCGAACTTTTCAATTTGCTCTTGTTGTATTTTACGTTCTGTTTCTCTTGCCTCTTCTTCTTGTAGTTGCTTAGCTTTTAATTTCTTCGTTTTCACTTCTTTACATTTTTCATCGCAATCGATAACAGTTTTCTCCTCATCTACATCCACACAAGGTAAATCCTTCAACAACAAAAAAAGGGAAATTCTCTACATAGAAATCAATTTTTATCCAGGGATCTCATTGAATTATTATCAATGAGGTCTTAATGCATTTAAAGGCCGGGTTCCACGCAGTCGAAGCGACCAGAGCGCTCTGTTGTTTTCAAAATACGTATTGCGCACAATTGCTTTTTTTCTTCTTCTCAGGATTCATAATAACTTTACAGAACACGAAAACAGCATTCTGGAAATTTCACAAATGTTTGGCGAATAAATACTGCAATTATTGAAACAGCGATGCTGAATTCATTGAAAGTAGACTTCCATATTTTTTTGTGACATTAATAAAGCGATATGGTTTAAGAATTAAATTTACCTTTTTCTTACGTCCACATTTACATTTGACTTTCTTTTTGTCCGTGCACTCACTTGCTAACGAGCATTCTCCCTTATGGCAAATCTTGGAGCACGTGTGTCCACAACTGATGATTTTCGGACATCTCACCTTGCAACACAGTAGCTCTGTCTGCTTTTCAACGCCTGCTTCATTGAACTCACTAAAAACAGTTCGAAATAGAGGTGATGAATTTTGTGGATGAGACAAACTCAGGGGTGAGAAATTATTTTTTTAAACTAACATTAAATTAACAAGGATTAAACTAAACAAAATATTGTGATATTTTTTTCGCGAGGTTATTAATTCTACATATTATTTCGGTATTCTGATTTCAAACAATATTTTCACAACATCAACGGAAATAGAAACTCACTTGCACTTAAGATGCAGCTGCAAAGTCTTACAATGACAGTACATTTTCATATGGATTTCGCAAGTTGGGCATTCATCTAAAAAAAAGATCGAGAATGTAAATGATTATATTTAAAATATTTGTAATTACACAACTATTGTAAAATCTTTCGCAATGGAAAATTTGAAAAAGCCAGATAATAATATTATTTTACTGTAGGGAAAATTAAGTGACATTTCACTACACAAGTGTATTGTACAATGAAAATGAGCACGACTTTTGAAATTACCATGGCATTTCAAGAAAATAAAATTATTAAGTGCTTTCACCTGGATGACATGGTAATTTGCAATCATGAATACAACCATTTGGTCTTTCTTTCATACACATTTCTTGGCATTGATGGCAATTAGTTCCAGACTGAAAACAAAAATGATACACTATTTTTATTTTATTATATTTTATCATACGTCTAGTCTAGCGTGTAAATGAAAACTAACAAGGGCACAAAGTTGACTAATATTTCTTTAATATTTGTATTTTGTTTTTGTTTTAATTGTTGTATTTAAAGATTCCAACAAAACACGAAATTTTGGTTTCTCCTTTTTTTAAAAAAAAGGTAGGAGGATAAAAATAGATTCATCGATAAGATAGAAATGTTGTTTACATTTTTACTTTATGCAAAGTTGACAAAATGCAACAACCAACGCTTACTTTTAAAGTTAATGTACCCACTAAATCATAATCAATCAAGTTAGAAGGGGTATGCCTTTTCATGATATCCATAGTTTTGTTCTTGCGATAAAATCAGTCGTTCAAATAAACTACAAAAACTACATTCCCCTAAATTCCCTTCGTTATTCGCCTATCTTTTGCTAATAGGACCTTTTTTTTTTTCCTTTTTTTGTTGATACAGCAAATTGTTGAATGTAATTTGCAGAACATGTTATTTCACAAACCAACTGCAGTAAATTACCGTTCGATAAAAAAAAAGTATTAATAGTAGTACATTTCATATATAATATTGAAGCCAGTAAATCGATATAAGAAAAAGAAGACCGTACATGGGAAGTGAATTTATCTGACTTATTATACCTTTCCTGTCTCTGGTTTTCCTTTTACTGTGTGACATTTCTTCGTACAAGTATGGTTTCCACAGGCTAATTCTCTTCCACAAGGCAAATGACAAGAGAACGTTTGAAGTTCACAACACGGAAACTCTTTAGCCTGTAAATTAAGAGAAGAAAGTTATCATGCATGGTTCTCACAGGATATTTTCTACGACATAGAAACTAACAGAATAATGTTCGAAGTCCACAACAAAACCCCTGAGAGGTTAATATTCTTTTAATAGCCCATAATCTTCGCATATAGCTTTCAAGATGTCAAGAAGTTCGAGTAGGATCATCACAAAAAAGTCAAAACCGAGCCTAGGCAATTAAGGATTTTTATAAGGCAAGACAAGCTAGCCAAAAGAAGTATTGGGAAAACTTCCCAATCCTTTTTTGCTTTCTTTCGAACGGAAATTGTATAAAATAATTAATAAATTACAGTAGATTACAGTTATAACATTCATTCCAAGGTGAGAAAAAAAAATTGACCACTTACACCATGCTGCCCGAGACATCGTCTGAAATCAAAGAAAAAGAGAAGAGTTAAACAATAAACAAACAAGTAAACTTTGAAGAGGATTTCCCAAATATCTTTTAAAAGGGGATTCAAAGGAGTTTTTATCTTACACAAAATCAGTAAGCGATTTGTTTATTAGTTTGACTTACTGTTTTACAGGTGCTCTACATGGTTGACATGGTAACGAGACAAACACCTGGTTGTTCTTCTTCTTGCTGTTACCACCCCGTAGAAGATTTCTATTCTGTAGAATAAAGTGAAGGATCATGTTGTTGAGCTTAGAAGAAAAATCCAAATTCAAAACTCAATTCAAAAAAACTTTTTAGTTCTCTCTTTGTAAACTTTTCTTTGTAATTACAAAATTACGTAATCCCATAAATAATAATAAGTCTAGTAAATGGCATCTTCATCGTTTACGATAAGCAAATAAATATGGAGCAATGTTGATGCATTTCACTTATGTTATACCTCAGCTATCTTGTCCCGTACTTGTTCGTGGCAAACATCAGAACACGAATGTCCACACTCAAATTTCTTGGCACAAATGAACTTGCAGGGAGGACACCGACCAAAATGACATCGGTGAGACTAGAAGAGATTAAATCGTAAGGTTAAAACATGATACATTTGAAAGATAACAACCTAAGACATGTCGACTCCTCTTTATGAAAAGAAAACGTTCTACATCCAATCCGACATTTTTTTGTCGGATCTTCTTCGAAAACATCTTCTATTATAGAACACAGCGAGGCAAAAAATTCGAAAGCTATGGGTGAATTAGAACGGGTGTAAAATCAGTTTTTCATAAATTACTCACATCCAGTATTTCAAATTAATTTAAAAATGACACTGTTAGAAAGAGAAGATTATTAGCTTTCATAAAATATATACTTTTACTACCTCAAAATAGATCATTTAAAAGATAAGAGCGAAAAGGTAGGTGTCATTAAAGGTTTCGACATACCTTAAGTGTAAAAACTAACAAATTGAATCCATTCAAACTAACTATATTCACATTTAGTCCATTATTATTATCAATAGCCTCTTTTTGAATGTCGAGTAACATTTGAAAAATATAAACTACCTCACGCTGTTCATGATGGCAATCAGGAGGTACCCTAAAATAAAACAAAAACATAACAATATACTTTAAAATCACGGTTACTGGTTTAAAACTACAAGACGAATATCAGTTTACACTTACTTGCAAAGTTGTTTACATCTGGGAGGTTTAACTGATTTCTCTTTACCGCAAGGTGTTGACAATGTTTTGCTTCCACAAAAGCAAGAAACCTTCTTAGTTTCTGGACAAGGGTAACAAAGACCTTATAATAGAAAAAATAGAAAACAAAATATTTATTGTTGCTTTAGGGGAAATAATTAATGCAAAATAAATAAATTAGTCATTTAGAAAGAAAAAAAATTAACAACAAAGACAACCTAAATATCATCTTCCAAAAAATCATTAATATCAAGGATATTCTTAAAAAAATATTTTTGCAGAATTAATTTTTGCATTTCAGGGGACAAATCCACAATAATTTATTCCGCATTAATTAATTCCCTTAAGGTAGCAAAAATAAAAAAAATAAAAAAATAATTTGATTTTTATTACCTGTGTGACAGGGAGATGGACATTTATGGTTACGACAATTGAGAGTTCGATTACAAACTTGCTCACAAGGTGGACAATTACGATCACAACACTAAATGTAACAATAAATAACAATTAAGGTCAACCATTCTTCTAATTCATTCATTCGTTCAGTCATTCATTTACTCGTTTTTATTTGACCAAAACAGACCTCTTTAAATGCCTTAGTCGCACTGATTTATTTTAGGTTCATTTTACAAGGAATTAAATCTGTATCATTTTATGTGAAACAATTAACGAATTAAAGACATTTAATGTTTAATATAATTGAATTTCCCTGCGCACTTTTTAGCATGTTATTCCATTAATTCATACGTGATTAAAGTTGAGAATTCTAACCTTTCTTTTACAGGGATGCCTACCACAGTTCCTGGTGTTTGTGCATTTGTAATCACAAGTTAGGGGTTGTGAACAAGGTACTTCTTTCGTCTTTCTGCCACATCGACATGTTTTCTCTACAACCTAAAACAAAACAGAACCTCACCGTAATTGGATCAAACGAAGAGAAGAAAAGGGGTACCTCAACAATATTATAAAAGAACTAAAAATAGAAGATCGATTTGTGTTCCAAGAAATGTTCCGAATGGATTCGGATTTAATTTCACCAAAGGAGAGGCTTGGATTTATCGTCAGCTTTTTGTTTTGCTACCTTTTTACTTTTAGTTTTCTTCTCGGCCTTCTGTTAGGCAAAAAATCTCCATTTTTTATACCCTCCTCTTCGTTTTCTGATGACATTTTTTCAGAAAGGTTGTTTCACTGCACTCGTTAGCAAATTGAAAACTTTTGTTTGTTTGTCTCGAAATCAAATATTTGAATGCCAAAACGTTCGAAAGACTCTCCATTGTGTATGTTTTGCACTCAAACAACTGTTTGATTGAATTTGACTCAAATGCGTCAAACAGCCATCAAACATCAAAACTTGGTTTGATGAACCAATTTTGTTTGATGAAAAGTTTGATCGCGAACAAACTTCATCAAACTCCATCAAACACGAATTTTTTTCTTCTTTTCTCATTTTTCGAAAAACATTGTGTTTGATAGTTCATCTCAAATGCGTCAAAATTTTCATCAAACTCGCGAGTTTGATGGAGTTTGATAAACAGTTTGACGCATTTGCTCCCGTCTTTAGATATTTTGACACCAAAGGCATCGATATTCCCCAAATATATATTTTTTGGAATTCATGAATATTTTAATGAGCTCGAAATGAGCAAAATAACTAGGGTGAGATATTACCTGTAAGCAGCTCTCGCAAGAGCCAAAGTGACATTTCTTTGAACAATTATGTATTTTACATTGCAATGCTTTCATACAAGTATCAACACAGGTGTTGACATCTTCTGTACATGGCAACTCCATCTCTGAAATAAAATAAAGAGATACTTTTTAAAAGTCTACAATTCCGAAGTCCAGTGAATTAATTTTGACAATTAATCCACTGTAAGATAATTTTCTTAACCAGAAAACATGAATAGATGAAAATCTATTACTTAATATTTATTTGCTTTCCTTTAGGGATGGTGATTTGAATCGTAAGATCAACATAAAAGTGTAGCTACAAAGTGTTTATGCAAACCTGTTTTACCACAAGGACAGAATCGTTTACCACTTCGTGGACATTCACCACACTGTGCTGAATGGCATTCCTTTTCACAGACGTGATGGCCACAACTCAAAGGTTTACTACACACCTAAAAACAAATAAAAGCAACTGTCCTTGAAATAAGTCTACAGCCTAATCTCCAATAGCGAGGACACCTTCTAAGTATATAGTTTTATGTTGTTGCACCTGAGTGTTTATTTATACTATTCACACAACGCCAATAGTACTCTGTCTGTCCAATATTTGGATACAGTGCCAAAGAGATTTCAGATAAAATATTATCGAGCAGTATTCATAATACGATATACTGACTTGCTCGCAAGACCATGTTTCTTCAGCACACTTTCGAAGTGATCTTACTTTACCACACATACAATGTCTTTGACTCATCTTTGAACAAGGCGGGCAGTCACCTATTAAGATTCAAAATTTCACGATGTCATTATTATAGTAAGTCATATAGTAAAGATTATAGTGGTACAAATATACAATGCGTACCATTTCCTATCACCAATTTTCTTATCTTTGTTGATTTAAACATTATTTTGAAAATATTTGAAATAATAATTACTTCATGTCAAACTACACACTTTTTATTTACTTGTTAGTTCCACCAAATAAAAACTAATGCGTTGCAAAATATACATAGAACAAAAAATCTCAAACACATCTACATAACATATTACACGTAATTATATGATTTTTTTGGAATATTTCAAGCTAATAACAAGCCCTCGTTGCGTTTGGGCTTTAAAAATGAACTATCCCAAATATCACAAAAACGTGTGATAACAATACAAATTGTATACAATACTTTTTTTTACCTTTGTGACAAAGTTCTTCACATGTATGATGTCCACAAGGTAGTATTTGTCTACAAACTTTACCACAAGACCAATTCTTTTTACTACATCGCTTTAAAACTGCATCACTCTTTCCACAATAACATGTGTTCTTTATAGTCTTTGGGCAAGGAGGGCATGGTCCTGTAACAATAAAATTCAACTTACATAGCACAATTATTTATCACCCTGGGCAGTTAATAAATTTTTAATGGACGCTTATTGGAGAGAAAGGCAATTAAATGATGCTGAGTGTTTAATCAAATAATAATGCTAACTGTGATAAAATTTTAATATAAATTTCTTTTCAAGTTTAAAGGTAAAGGGTTAATAGCTCATAGTACATAAAATGTACGAAATGGCTGATTTGCGTAAAAGTTGTACCTCATCAAAGTATATATACCTGGATGGCAAAGTAGTAGACATTCATGTCCGCATTCTGGTTTCAACAATCTTCCACATTTAGAACCACAAGAGTGAGGTATATTCCATGGATCAAAAGGTGGATTTTCCTATAAAGAAAAAATATAAAATATATGTATTTAATACTAAAATTTTAACGAAATGAACTATAACAATGATTTGAGTCTAAAGGTTTATTGGTTATAATATTTTACTTTGATTACACTTTGTATTCTCAAAGATTGTTGAAAAAACTATATTACAACGGATCTCTTACTTCTTTTCCACAATAACACATATATTTGGTTGGACACTCATTCTGTTTATACTCATGACGACATTTTGGACTATATGAGATAAAATAAAATGCATTAAATCCAAATTTATCAAATCTAAATATAAAATCGATTAAATTTTGTTATAAATTTCTTAATAGAATTATTTTCCTAGTCGAATAAAAAAAAAAAAGAGACTGTATTGTCACAAATTGGGTTGAAAAACATACCAGTTCCACTGCAAACGCAGTGTAGAAATATCACCATCAGTATTTAGTACCTGGCGCCCAATGCCTTCTTTAGCCCATTTCTGGATACATTGCAAATGGAAAATGGAGTAACATTCTATACAACTCCAAATCTGAAATTGAAAA
>JAUEKX010225594.1:0-10368 GCA_031834005.1 Dendronotus venustus
AAAAAAAACTAAAAATAAGAAAAACATTAAACTTATGCTTTCGACATCTAGCCTGTACCTATTTCTCCTTACACTAGCCTCGGTGAAGCCGGAGAACTATGAGGCGTATATCGAGAACGAGGAAGCCGTGATCCCGTGCGGAAAGACGAAGATGGTAAAGGGAGACACCATCCTCTGGAAGAAGAACGGCTACAATGTAATTGAAAAAGAAAAGACTAGAGCGCGAATCACCACCAATGGATCACTGGTCATCAATCCAGTGAACCGAGATGATTTCGGTGTATACGAGTGCACAATAACGACGAAGCGATTCGGGGATAGTGGAGACGTCACCATGTTGAGGACAATGTTCTTGAATGTCAAATGTAAGTTTAAATAAAAATTAAATCTTAAATCTAAGATTTTCATTAAAATTCCATTTCCTGATTTGTATCATGTATGAGTTCACTATTTTGTCATCCAGTCAAAACACTTTTTCATGTTTTAGCTCAGATTTATTATTCTTTTTTAAATTTAGTTATTTATATTTTTTCTTATCTTCTTTTTGGTTTTCAGACCTACCTACTATTATCTACGTGAAGGCAACTGTTGAGGTCTACTTAGCCAAAACGGTGATACTCCCATGCGCTGCTCAAGGTAACCCGGGTGTCCAATTCCGCTGGTTGTTCCCCAACGGTGGTCGCATCAAGACGAGTGATAAATACAGTATCTCCAACAACGGCTCTCTCGTTATCAGCAATGTTGGTATTAGTGATGCCAAGAATTACACATGTGCACCATACAGTTCTTTGGGTGAAGGTGTCCAGAAACACACTGAAGTTGTTGTTCTTTGTAAGTTCTGTGCACATAATAAACAATGATTTTGTACTGATTAATTCCTTTAAAACTTTCTAGAGGGACTAAGAAGCAACTGTGAATAATTGGAGCAAATTAGGGTAATTATAAATTCATGCACACATTTAAACAACTATAATTTTCTTTCTATTTATATAGCTAAACCAGAGTTTTTGAATCCATCCCAGAAAGAAGTTGAAGTTTTAGAAGGCAACAACGTTACTCTTGACTGCGCCTCTAGTGGTTTTCCGAAGCCCACCATAACTTGGGGTCACAAAAAACAGAGCGTAACACACGGTGGCCGATACAAGTTGGAGTCAATCGGTAAATTGACCATAATTGAAACGCAGGGCACGGATGCGGGTAAATACCATTGTAGCGTCACCTCGAGAGCGGGAAACATGTTCCGGACCATTCAACTTGTTGTTAAAGGTATTCTGTTTGCTAAATGTTTGTTTATTTTTTGGAATTCATTTTAAGCACCTGTGTGCAATTTTGTCTTAGGTATATTATCTTCTATATATCGACACGTGATATTACTTTAATAAAAAATAAGCAGCACTCAAAAAAATCTGATACAGAGTGTGTGTGCTTTTTGTTTGTACGTAATTGTGCTCACGCTATTATAGCAACAGTTGCTAATGACGACTTTCTTACGATTATTTGTCATTATAACTTAATAGGTAAACCAGGGATTCCCACACTCCACGAGGCTGGTGTTCGAAAGGATATCGGAATCGCTCGATGGCAACCATCATACGACGGAGGCTCCAAACAAACCTTCGAGATTTGGGGACGCATGGACAACGAATCCGATTTTTCCTGGAAAGTCATCGCGGGTGTCGAGGGCACACTTGTGGGCGAATCGAAGAAGAAGAACTTCCAATTGTCAAAACTGTTCGGCAAAACGGCGGAAGAGAACGTGAAACTGACCTACTTTTTCAGCGTACGTGCAACCAACGAGCGCGGGGCAAGCGGTTTCAGCAAAGTAGCCAAAGTGGTGGTATTGCCGTCGGAGAGAGATGAGTTTGTTAGCGGTACTATTAACAAATACATTAACTGTAAGACATGTTTATAAAATATTTTATATTCTAGGTTATTTAATACTCTTGCTTCTTCGTCGTTGTCTTGTGTGATTTTTTAATGCACTTCCTGGTTTTACCGGAAACGCTATAGTTACATTTCATTAAGAATTAATCGGTTATTTTTTATTTTTATAACTTATTTTTTCAATTATGATTTTTTTTTACAGACCAGCCATTTTCGCCTTACGATGTCGTTGTAAACACAACAAGAGCTGGATACGTACTTACGTGGAAAGAGAAAATAGTACCTGGTCGCCCCGCTATCCACCGCATCGTCGCTCAATATCGTCTCAGTGGGTCCACACACCAATGGATCAATTATTATATTGCTCCCAAAGACACCGTTCAACCTCGCCCGTCTCACAGACGGCGCCGCTCAACGGCCGGTGATGCACCCAAGGGTGTGACAATTCGACCAGAAGATTTGAAAGGAGACAATCTCGAGAATTTAGAATTTCAAGTTGTGGCGGAAAGCGCTGAAGGTGTTCTTAGCAACGCCAGAAAGCCAAAAGTTGTGTTTACAGGTACGTCATTTTTTCAAGCGTGAGAATAAGAATTTTTTTTTGTTCTCTTCGTCCAATACGAAAGGTACCCCCAACCTTATTTTATTATACTTTATTATAATTGAAAGAAATATTGGGCTAAATTTTATTATCCAGTTTTTTTTATTATTATTTTATTTTTTGAGGGAAATCACTAAATTTTGATTATTGAATTTTTGTTTGTTGATTTCTATTAAAGTCCACCCTTTGTTACCATCTTGTTTTTATGTCGTTATTAATCACTCTCCTTCGCTTTCAAATTAATCTCTTGCGAAATAGATAGGCCAAATGGCAAATAAACAAAATGGGAGAGTACTATTACATTTTATGAATAATTTAAGTTACTATTCTATTTCGTTTCCTTTATTTTCATTTTCTTTTTTCGGGTTTTTTTAGTAAAATGTTCGCTCAAATAGTCTGTATTTTTAAAACGTTTCTGGTGTTATAAGACAAGGAAAGGTAAGCATAGGTGTGTTATCGCAATACAAAAATTAAAAAAACCTTGAAAGGCGAGTGAAATTTCTATTAAAGCAATTATCTTTTTAAATGATTTTCTTTTTTTTTTCCTTCTCTATCCAGATTCGATTAAGCCGGCGATGGAACCAACAAAAAATAAGGATGATGGCGGCGCTTTCGGTGAATTTGGACCCATCCTCCTTGGAGGACTATTGGGCGGATTCGCTATCCTGTTAGCAATCACTATCTACTGCTTGTGCAGGAAGCGAAAGAAGCAGCGTTATTCGGGTAAGAATGCTCATTCCCGTAATAATTAAAGATTTTATAATCACTAAGAAGAAAACACTCACTTTATACTTTTATAACTTTTTTCTAACGAACCATTTTCTCAGCAGTTGTAATCCTAGTTAATATTATATGCCCTTAGCTTAAACATGCTTTTTTATGACATTTTAATATATTATAAAAAGTTGTTTTTAAAGTACTTAACTCAATGCTTATTCCCCTTTTAGCTGCCAAAAATCATCAGATTGCTTTCACCAAAGAAAAGTAAGTTTATTACCTGCATATCTGATATAAGTAACGTATGAAGCATGATGGTTTTGACTTTAAAGAATGTTTTTACATTTTCTTTTGTTTTCACATTTCTCTTGCTCTCCTCTTCTTTGTATTACTTTAATTTTTAATCCTCCTATAATTTGTTTCTTGTAGTGGCGTCAATTTAGAACACGGTGTAGAAGCTGCGTATAGCGACGAGGACGACGAAGATGACGATGGTCACAGGGACAACACAGACGGTACCAAATTACTATCTGATGACCAAGATTCGCCACGACGTTACCATCTCAAGACGTGTCCGGCACTCAAACTGGGCGAGTACTCGAACAACGGCAACTCGCAGAGCGTAAAGAACACGGACCCTGTCTATTTCCTCCTGCAGCGCTACGAAGAAGAGAAGGAGATGTGCTCATGCAGTGGAATACGATACATGACACTCAACACTCACGAACAGAAAGCAAAACGCGAAAAGAAACGCAGTCAAAAGAAGAACGGTAGTCGCGGAGGCTCGAACGGTGGTTTGTACAAGAGCAATTCGTCACCGTCGTTATTGTTGGCATCCGAAAACGGTTCTTCCTTCGACCCTTCGGAATTGTTAGATGAGGAGGATTACGATTTGAGCGACAACGAGAAAGACGCCGTTGGTGAGTTGCAACCGACGGAAAAATACCCGACGTTAAAACGACAGAAATTCAAGGATTCATACGACCAGTTCTGTCGTGACGGCAGCACGTCGAAAGACAGTCGCCACCGGTTATCATCTGACGAGAAAACAGAAGCCGACAAAAACATCATGGAGCTGGAGAATGGCGATGTTGTCAACTTAAAAGACGTCAATGACGTATCCTCCGAGAACTCTGCCACGGAGAGCGAGCGTATCATGGAGAAGGAGGAGAACCGTAGGTCTAAATCTAGTGGCTTCGGTGACGGCAGCAACTCTACCTCCGATTCTGAGTCCATTCAAGAGCTAAAGAACCGCCCGATGTCTGCCCGCTTGCCGCCCTACACAAACGGCTACCACACTGACACGAATATCCTCCAACGACCACCGCACCGTGACCACGGCTACGCAAGTGATATATCCACACGCAGTTCGCCACTTGACTACAAGGGAATCCGCGGCAATCGATACCAACCTTCATCCACACAACGCCTCGGATCAGGGCGTCCGGGCTATGACACCGTGCCGAACTACTACTCTGAAGATTCCGAGTCTGTGAGAAGTTTACGCCCAATGCAGCCGCCACCTTACACGCAGGCGCTACACGACATGGAGCGTTTCTCCGAGAAGAATGACGTCACGGATAGCGAAGAAATGTACGACCATCTTTTAGACATGGGCCGACAACTCGGTGTCACGCTAGACGACTCCATCGAATCGGACTTGAACACGAAAGGTATGATGCCTCCACCACCCAGATCGTACTCCAACCCACGTGCCTTCCCGCCATCGCAGACGCAAGGCGGCCTCGACACAGGCTACATGACAGACAATAGTATCGGTAAAGACCGTTACACAGACCGCGAGAAGTCGGAGCGGTGCGCGCAACTGTTGAACGAGTTTAAGAGCTCTAAGTCACGCAACACCATCAATAACAACACAGACACTGACAACTACGACGAAGATGAGGGTGAATTGCCCGTACAACCCCCGACACTTCGGAGTCGTAGCGTCATGGGCAACGTGACCGACTTTGAAGAGCCGCGTGTACCGCCTGTCTTGAGGCGAAGCAACAGCGCAGGCTCGAGCGGTGTTTACAAGGAATGGCTTGTGTAACTTCTGCGAGAAATTTCATTTAGTGAAAAGTGTTTACGGTAGAACGAAGGAGTTTGCGTTGAAATAACGTGAGCGAAAAGGAGTTTGTATGGAGCGGTAGAATTACACACGTACCGTAGATGAAGTTAATAAACGTGACACAAAAACAGGATTTTTTAAAAATGAGAAAGAAAAGATAACTTGAGTAACCGAAAAAAAAGGTAAACGGCAGTACAGAGAATAGTTTTTATTTGTTAAGAATTTTTTGTTGCTTTTATATGGTGAAGAAAACTTTGTAGAAGCAGAGAAATCAAGCATAAGGAAATTTTTTTCAGACTAAAAACAAAAGAAACTTTCTTTAATGTTTGTACAGCAAAACTGATGTTCTAGTCGTAATTTTTTGTCCTTTTGATTTTTAATAGATAGAAATCTGCTTTCCTTTTCATTACAATTATAAGAAGAAGAATCTTGAATTATAGACATAATGTAGTGCTTTTATTAGAAATTCAGAAATTTATGTAATTCTGTTTAGTAGAAGAGATTTGTACATATTCATTTGTTTTTTATAGCGAGTATTTATATATACTGTTAAACTTGGACCATTTGAAGGGCAAGTATTATCATTAAGCCTTTTTTTTGTTTGATTGCTTTTAAATGGTATATATTATATTTGTAGCTTTTTATTGCTAATTTATTTTGTTTGTTTGTTTGTTTGTTTGTTTGGTTTTTGAGAAAAAGATTTAGTATATAATGTAAAAAATTGACTTTCAGGTAATTTTTTTGTGAAGAGGACCGAAAAGAAAGAAAACATTAATGGAGGGTTATTGATGAAATTTTGCCTTTAAATAATTTTGGTTTACAAAGTTCTTTTTTTTTTTCTTTTGTTTTTTTTTTATTCTAGGGTATAAAGATGAAAAAGTTGTTACTTTAGAACTATACATTTGTACGTAATATTTTTCTGATTTCCTTTTTCTCCATATTTTTCATGTATGCTTTATTTTTGTTACATAAAGCGGCAGATTATTAACTGTAATTTTTTCATAAAATCAATCGAATATAAATAAATATGCCCACTATTCAAAGACTCATTATTTCTTCGGAACATTTTGATATCAACAATTATTTGTTTTAATTTACATACCGTAAATGCTGGAATTAGCGCCCGGGGCGCTTATTTAAAATTTCAACTTTTAAGGAGGGCGCGCTTATTCGAGAGGGGCGCTTATAAAAAATTCTAGATAGATATTCTAAGTAACGAACTTGTTAAGAAAAAAGAAAAATATAAATACTATCTACCAGTATTTTGACCAGGTCAGATTTACAACAGATGGGCGTGAAACTCGTGAAACTGGTTAAGAAAGGAATAGAACCGTTAGTTTCTTTCTCAAAAGTAAAACGAATATTTCGATGAATTTTATTTATAAAATGAAGTCAGGAAAATCTTCCTCTGTCTTAAACAAGCAAAAAATGTCATCAACATATCTTTGATAAAAACAAACTTTAGAAGCTCTTTGATCGTTCAACCAAATATTTTCATTATAACCTAAAAAACAAATTAGCAAATTCTGGTGCTAAAGGAGAACCCATAGTCACTCCATCAACTTGATGATATAGAGTGTTGTTGAAACTGAAATGGGTTTGTTTAGTAAAGTTGAATAATTTCTTGAGTTCAGATCTTGATAGGTTAAGGTTTTCAATGTTATCAAAGATCAGATCAACTGTCAAATCTATGGTTTCATCGAGTGGTATATTAGTGAAAAGACTTTCAACATCAAAAGAAATCATAAATTTGTTTTTTAATATTTACCTTTTTAAGATCTTCGATGAATGTAAATGTGTCTTTGGCGCATCGGTTGTTCGGGTCAAAGGTGTAATTAGTCCACTGAGATATTTCGCAAGTTGGTAGTTGTATGTCCCTATGGATGACATACAACAGGGTGAAATGGCGGAACTTCCAACCTAGAAGAAACTTTATGCATTTTGGGCAAACCATACATCCTACCACATTGTGAGCCTGATGGATAAACTCTTTTATAATCTATATCACTTATAAACTTGCTACCCTTCAACTTTCTGAGAAACCTTTGAAGTTGCCCTTCTCGTTTGAGAGTGGGATCCACTTCTAGTTTTTTGAACTTTGATGGGTCGCTCAATAATTCTAACATTTTCCTAGTATAGATATTTTTATCCATAATAACAACACTATTTCCTTTATCCGGTTTACATATTACATACTATGTTTTATTTAGTAGCAAACTCCTGATGAAGGTTATGTCGAAACATATCGATCAAATATATTGTAATTTTGTTAAAAACAATTATAAATTTTGTGCTCACAAGAAGTTTTGGATAAGTAATATGCTAAATCGAGCATACACAGTATTCTTTTATGAAATTGTATCGACATGAATTTTACAAACATTGATAAAAAAATAATTAAACCTTAAACTGCCACAGCACTTTTTCAAAGGAGCTTCTTGGTCTCATTCAATACCCCACCAATTTAATAAGAACACCTTAGCAAATATTTAGCAAAGGTGTATGTATGTATCAGATGTTATATAAGCAGCAGAAATTGATAGTCATAAGGAATAAGAGTGCGCATTACTATTTTTTGAAAATTTGGATAAATTTTGTATTACTTAATTCCCCACTAGTGCGAAAAGGTAACAAATCTCAGTAATAAATTTTGCATCACACAAAACAAAAAGCTAAAATTTATTAATAAACAGTCATAATAAAAGAATGTCCTTTTTATTCTGACATATGGCAGTTATGGCATTCCATACGATTAAGTTTTGGTGATGTTTACATGAATCTAAAAATGGTCTTGTAGCCTAAAGTTACTCGATCCAGGCCCATGGCAAGGGGGAATTTTCAGTAGCCTCTAATGACTATCAACAGCCTCTAATGACTATCAACAATGTAAGGACAACTATGGTACCCATACTTTATCTAATGTTTGGCTGGTCCAAACAAGGTTATTGCGACTGTGCGCTAAAAATATTTTAAGATACTAAATTTACTTTTTCTTGTAATCTGTGGTGATCCCTGATCAGCATTGTTTGGTCTACCTACACAATCCTATTTAGATCATATAGGAGGATATTTTCGTAAATGGATAAATAAAATAAAAAAATGGATTTTCGAGGATATTTTCATAAATTCTTTACTGTTAAAAATTTTTGTAGGTCGAAAACTGACGAACAGATTGAATGTGTTTTTGAAATTTGAATTTTTTTCGATCGTTTTAATTCTCTGCTGTGTTGACAAAATAGATCAACTTGTTATCATTCTGATTTTCTGTTTTTGCATCAGTTTCCAGTTCTGTGATTATTCATTCTAGATATGTTGTTTTGTCTTTGTCATTCTGTTAGTCCTGTTCTGTCTCTGTGTTTCTATTTTTACGAAATACTTCTTTGACTATATGTATAAATGTAAAATCTCAATCAAATTTCAACATTTCAATAATTTTACTAACAAGATTTTATGTTCTTCGTACTCATAAAAAATATTGTTTAAATACTTTTACGTAAATTCTAAATACTAAGTATGTTTTCCCTGGCATCTATTGAATGTTCAATCTCTTCAAAAATATCGAAAACGTTACGATGATCCTCTTTCCATGCATAATTATAATAATTATAATAATTACCTTCATCGCTGTCGCTCTTATGCGTTTGCATAAAAATTAAACACAAGAATTGCCAAGGACTAAATCCAAAAAAATGCTAGAATTTACTTGATTTTAATTTATTTAAATGAAAGGGAAGAACGATTTTCGCGGGAATTTAATTTTTTTTTAATACCTGGTATCTGTGACATTGTTGAACAATTTTAAACAGCTTTTTTGGGCAATTGCTTCGATTACCCAAACAAAAATGAAAACATTGTAATATTTAGCTGCTAGGCGAATTTTTTACATACTTGTCCAGAGTTGGTGGATTTATTGTTAGGCTATTATAAGTCGTTCTCTTTTAATCTTTTGTTTATCTATTATTAAAAATATAATGTGTATTGTTTTTTTACATCAATTCTGGACATGTCTCGCACTCTGACTGTTTTACCAGCTTTGATTTGATGGCTCTTGATCAAATCAAACTGACAACAAAAAACTCTTAAAAATATTTTAAGAGTAGTACCATAAACTACCGCTGAACATAAACATGTGTTCTCACGAATTTTCTATCTTGGAGACCTTGGATATCTTCTGCAAAATAATCTTTTATGTGATTATAGTAGATCCTAGTAGTAGATAACGATGTGTTCTGCCAGTAAAAATTCTGAAAAAGCCACGGAAACAACCCACCGAGAATTATTTTTCAAAGTTATTTTGAAAGCCTCCTGGCATCGTCTCTAAGATGAGATTCCTATAGCAGGTACCGAACAGATAACTTCTCAACTTTCCCCCCTTCAAAACGGTAAGATAACAATTTAATATATCATTTACTTCTGGTTGTTAATTGGTGGTAGTTCTATTGTGTTCACTTTGTACAGGGTGCTTCTCTAAATATGGAAGAACATAGTTTTACCTTGATTAGTCTGTAGGGAAAACTTTCTTATCTTTCTTATTAGATAAAAAAGGGATTAGTTGGTTTTTTTAATTTTTTGTTGCGTAGAATGGCATTTTGAATTTTAGCAGTAGAAAGCATAAAAATTACATTATTGGAAAGCCTCGTTTTTCCTTTTTCTAATGATGAAAATATTGCTTTTAATATGGTGTTAAGTGGATATTTTCCTAAATTAAATTTCAAAAGCAGAACTTACAAATTAAAAGCCGTTAAGTTTTAATCTCATATGCAAAACACTGTTACCCGTAATAAAACGCGTATCGATAGCTATTACATACTCTTATTCTCTTATTATTAATTTATTTATTATTGGTAGTAAATTTTTTGGGTGTATGACCCAAAATTAGATACAAAAGTAACTAATAAAAACCAACTATCAGTTTAATATTTACAATATGGGCAAGTACAGAAATATTTTGGTAAAATTTTCACCCTACTTTTAAAAACATTAAAAGATTTCGAGTCCTTGATGTCTTTTAGCAGACTGTCCCAGATTAAGCTACCTACAAAACTTAAAGAATGCATACCAAATTTCACAGTTCTTGTAGGAGGTAACACGAGTTGTT
>JAUEKX010225816.1:0-10366 GCA_031834005.1 Dendronotus venustus
ATAAAAATGACAACCATGAACAATAGAAATGACGTCATCAAATGATGACAGTATTGACATATGTCAATATTTTTATACTTTTCGCTTCTAAGTATATTTATGCAAATATACTGAAAGTTTTTTGCTGGAATCGTTAAAATTGACAGTTTTATGGCAATTTTCCGACCGCGGGCCTACTAAGAATTTCTTTGTCTAAGAAAGACATTTGACATTTTCCCAAAGAACTTTTTATAGTTTCAGCCTATTTGAAAATGAAAGACCTAAAATATATATACTGTTCTTGATTTTTTTTCACTCAATGTAAAACATGTGACATTTCCATAATTGACCGTAATAGTATCAGAACATAAAAAAGATCAATCATTTGTTTTACACAGTCATCGCTAGCTGCCAGATGTCATTATGTTGATAAACTTAATTTTTTCGTTCAAGATTCTCTGTTCAAATATCTAAAATGCTAGATAACAAAATGACACGCGCTACTTCGAAGGACAAGGATATTATATCCTGTAAGCTATTTTGTTTTCCATATGATACCGCTTGTTAAAACCATAAAAATAATGCTCGAAAGAATTTCTTTTCCTCATTGCTAGCAGCTTTACTCTCAGGATAATTTTTTAAAATTGTGTCGAAAAGCAATATAATATAAACAACCAGTGGCATCAGCGATAGAGCCTATAGAGCGACGAGCGATGAGAGAGATTAGAGTAAAATACAATTGTCTACTACCTTTGAGAAAACTTTCTCTAATTATTTTGAAGTGCTTTTAAGTTTAATTTTTATGAATTCAACGCGAGTTCATTCTTTTTTACTGGTCGGTCTATATCTGGACGGGTAAGGCTGGAAATGTTGACCGCGGCAAAATTAGAGGTGTTAGAGTTTTACTTTTTTTAACTCCCGTTTATTAAGGGTCTGTCCACATTTTAAATATTTTTTTTTAAATGAAAGGTTAAGAACAACTAGAAAACATCACATAACATGACGACCAGAAATTTTGAAGTATAACCAAGTTGTTGTTGGATCAAGGTGCGCAAATTTCGGCCATAATTAACATTAATGAAAGTTACAATATAACAAAAAAATATAACATCAGCTTCCCGAGTCAAGATTCGAAAGATAAACGCGAAAAGTAATTTTAAATTCCTTTTTGTATTATAATACTTGTTACGAAGTTAATTGTGTTTTTTCTCCCTAAATTTTTATTGAAATACAGTTCTTTCCCGATAACTCGTACCTTCAAGGGACCAGAAAAATGGTTCGAGTTAGAGGGGTTATGGGGAAAACTTTCTCAAAGGACAAGGGAAATTTAAAAACAGTTCGATTTACTAGAAGTTTGAGTTATCGGAGGTTGATTTTTTAATTAATCCATTAATTAATAATTAATACCTATGATAACTAATATTATAAAGGTATACATCGTGATAACAAGACAGAAGGGTAAATTGGTCTCTATGTATATATTCTCATCAAGAAAAGGATGTTCATATGAAAATTCCCAACTCTTGTGGATACAAGGGGTTATTTGGACATTTTATCAACTCGTGTTGTGTATTATATTCCCCTTTTCCTTTTTCCATATTTTGTACATATTGGGTATATCTGACTATACAAGTTATAACCATACGAGGTTCCTAATTATACTCTGAAGTTCACCTTTATATAATATTTTCTTGAATTTCAACTTGGGCTTATACAGTTCCTTATTTTGTCAACCCATATACTTTGAATTTAATTTCGCGGATAGACCAATTTAAAAAAATGTCACGGAATTTAATTTCGCGGATGAGCAGTTTTCAGAAAAAATTGTTTGCACAATAAATAGATAAAATTCAATAACAATACTTCTTTTTCAGTCTTTCAAACTAAAAAGTGTATTATAAAAAAATATTTAGATTTCACGGATGGGCTATTTTGACGCGCTTCCCGGAATTTATATTCGCGAATTAGGCCAAAAACCGCGAAATTAAATTCCGCGAAAATTTCTTCCCTTATCTAAGCCCTATATCTAAATATATGAATATAACTAAACCCGTACATTTTGGGTGGCTGTACATTTTTATCTAGTGGCGTTCCGAGAGAGCAAAAACAGGAAAGCAAAAAGATAATTATTTGTCAAGAAACATTCAAAGATAATTGTTTTTCACTCTCTTTCAAGTTTTTTTGTGACATTTTTTGGATGGCAAAGTTAAGGAAAATCACATTAAAGAGCATTATTTGAGCTCTTTTAGTTTTTAAGTCACAAAATTTATATCAGTAAAGTAAGTATAAGTAGTAAAGTAGTGTTTATTTAACAATTAAATACAAATAACAACAACATATTATGTACAATATAAAATAAATTAGACTTGTATGAGGAGACGCCATTTATTAGGACAGCTGCTATTTTAAAAAATGGCAAAATCCAATCAGAAAAAACTCAAACAGGAACAAGTTGTAAGAAAATGAGCAGTTTTGGAGAAAATAGTTGATATTACCAATAATATTCCAACCAAATACATTCTTTTTTTGAGCAGGTTTGCTTTCTTTCTTAAAATATTAAGAATTTGTAATGTGTAATTTTGCCCTATAACTGCTTGTAACTCGCAATGTTTTCATCCACTAGAAATGAACGTAAATTACGTAATGTTAAAAAATCATGAAAAATTTATTGGCTTACGGCTTCAGAAACATAATGGCATCTGTGAACCGAAAAGGTCTACTCACATGTAAAAAAAAACAAAATTTGTGCGAACAGCAAAGATTAGGCAGCCGTCGAAAAAATGTTACGTTCGCGTTTATTGTCAATTAAAAGCATTTTGTTTACATTTCTTATGCTTTTTCACTTATAATATAAATTTTTTCTAGATGGCAGCTAGAGAGACTCTTTTCAGTGGCATTTTGGTGATTTTATGCGAACGTAATAAATGGATGACCCTTTTACAGTGCTCTTTTTGTTCTTTAATTTGCAGAAGTATCCAGTAGAGGTGTTCTGCAACACGAGTCGGATCTTGTATCTCTTTGATCGAAACGGCTCATATTTTATTGAAAATAACTTCGTTTTTTAGTCAAATTTTCGTTAACTCTTTCGTTCACTTTTTTATGTCCCGTGGAAATCCCACTAAACGAAGAGTATTTACCGAAATGTTGGTAAGCAAGACGACACTTTGTTTGAATTAACATCGTTATCTTGGTGCTGTTAACACAACAACATAAACTTAAAGGTCAAATTTTGCCGTATAAGATCTCCCATTATATTTTTTTCGAATTAAAAAAAATAGTGTTCTTCCTTTTAGTCTCTTTATTTTATGTATGGAAATTTATATGGAAATTTATGCAGATTTGCTTAAGTGGTAAACTAAATATTTCCAAATGGATTTTCCCGCGGAAAATTCCCGAGGTTATTTTATCTCTTCGGGTTAATTATACCTTTGGGTATATTTCTAGGGGGTATTGCTCCAAGAAGTATGGGTCCGGGTTATACATTTTAGACTGTATCCAAGAACCGTCTAAGCTATCATAGATTTATATTGTATAATTATACATATAAATGACGAATGAGATTTGAAATTTCATTAAGAACAAAACAAGCTTTATCAAAAAATTCAATATTATTATGATCATAATGATAATGGTACACATAGTTTTTAATAGATGTTAAGAAATAACGGAGGCATAATTATACGGAAGAGGTTTCTAGCTACTGTTGCCAGGGAATTACACGTATTATTCCCGTCTTTGCGACGTCATTAGCTATACTAGTTCCGATATGAGTCATATAGCAGGGGGAGGGGAATAATGGTGTGGGTGGGTGAGTGTAAATTCACAAAGGACAATTACAAACGTAAATTATTGTAATGAGTCAACTACAAAAAAAAGAGTTACTATTAGTCACTCCTACCTTATCTTATTATTAGATGAGTCATGCACTTACCAATTATGGGGGCAATAACAATAATAATAATGAGTAGTAATCCCAAAGGATTCCCAGCCGAAAAAGTATAAAAACCTCTATTTGACATTTAAAGTAAGTTATGGTTTTATTCCTGGAGCAGAGTCTTTTTGCAGCTCATGAGAAATACACCAATATCACCAAATAATGTTGGTATTATTTGTGACGTTCCAAGCAGTTTGGAGTACAATTGTTAAAATATCATTAGGTATAGATGTAAAGTATGCGTTTGGGTCTATACAAATTAAGAATGGATTTTATTGATTTTTTTCCAGAAACGCAGAAATTTCATGTTTTGGGATGTACTCCAAACCGCTTGGAACGTCACATTTGTCAGGAAGATGTGAGAAGACACACTCGCAAGAAGAAAGTATCGACCATAAAAAGTTTTGTAGCTGGTATAAATTAACTTGATATTCATAACCAGGTTTTAGATCGACACGTTGTATTCCGAAGGCTGACTGAAATAAAGGAATCTGACAAGGTTAGTAAACAAACCCCAACATAACTTTGTACATTTGTACTGTTCCATATTCTGGTCTTATTGGATAATGTGGTGCCATGGTTATAAGAGAAATGCCACCTCATATTTGTCAGTTGGCATACGCAAAAAAATCAATAAATCCTCTTCGGGTTGACCTTCACAGTGCAGCGTGGTGAACTAGAAAAAAAATAGACTTGAATATCAGCTTAATAAACTTAAGCGTACTAATTTGTATTAATTTTCGCGATTCCAAAAAAATTGCATTTCGCATGTATTAATTGGTACTACGGTCCCTGCTGGTGGTAGCACGAAATAAAAAAAAACTGTAAAAATATTTGCCGACTTTGGCCAGTTGTATCTCCGGAAGCTTTCTCATTTCTGAAAAAGGCTTGCGCAAAAAAATCCATGGTTATTTAAAACTCCTCCCCTTTATAATACGCTTTAATTATGTAGAGAAATTCAATTTTATGTTTAATACTTAATACTTAATTCTAGAAAAACCCATGACTGGTTATGCTGACAATCATCGATTTGATGAATACATAAATAGACTGAAACTACAAGAAGAATATTGTTGAACTTACAGGTCGCTTACGTATGAATTGCGTTTTCCTATGAAGTTTAACTACCTTACTGGGAAGAAATTATTACGGTCAGTAATCAAGATCAAAATAATTTGTTAATCTTTTTCAGTATACATGTTTTTCTTTTTAAAAGCATATGTTTTTTGGGAGACAGGCTCAGCTATGCTTAGGGATATTTTAGAATCAAGCTCAAATTATGCTTATCATATATTTATTTTTAACCCATTATCTTCAGAAACAGAATCCTTGAAATCATCCTGCATTTGGCCTTTCAAATTATCTAACAAAAGAACAAATCGATCAAGCTTTTGCTCTTTCACAAACGGTATGAGAGATTGATGAGATGAGAAAACGGTATTTTCCACTGACACACCTCAAAACCAAAGCTCACTAATATGCTTATGATATGCTTATTTTTTAGTAAAATTCAGGTCTCAGTATGCTTATAAACATTATGCTTATAAAAAAAAACATGTATGAAGTTGAAACCAAAACAGAAACGTGTTTTAAATATCATGGAATTCAACAATAAAAAAGTGAAATGTAAAAGTGAAAGCAAAATAAGAAAATTTAAAAAACGGCAAATCAGAATCTCCAGAATCGTTTTAATATAATAAGTGATGTTCCATAGAATTTTGAGTACAATCATTAAGATATCATTAGGTATAGGTGTGAAGTATGCTTTCGTTTCTACACAAATGAAAAGAAATGAAAAATTAAGAATTTTATTCATTTCTAGAGAAACGCAGAATGTTTTGAGATGTACTCCAAGTCGCTTGGAACATCGCATTTATATGGTAAGTTTAAAAGGGCAATTAAAAAATACTATTGCTGATGCAACGTTTCTGTCTAGAATATTCTCTGAAATAGGAAATTATATAAAGTTGAACAATCTGAGTAAAAAATATGCAATGCAGCATGAAAAAGCAAACAGATATATATAGATGGTTCTTTACAGAGAGAACAATAAAACATGACGTAAATTAAGGAAAATACTGAGACAAGCAAAAAGTTATGGTTATGCTGAAACTGGCGCAATTTGATTTTTTTTTTTATTCTAAATTATTTTAATAATTAGCTAAAAAGGTGCTTTAATAAGATTTGCAATATATTTAGCTAAAAACTGTAAGCGAAAGTATAATAGAAACAAAACTCGCAAAATAGGAAACGGGAAACAGAAATTCCATTATTATTTATCCACATATTATTTATCATATTCCATTATACATTATACGTCCACGGCTCGTAAAACGGTCCTAAAAATATAGATGATGTAACATTTCGTTCTAGAATACATTCTAATATTGTAATTGGACGATGATTGGACAAATAACTTGCTGACGTTATTTTTTGCAAAGCTGCGCATTTTCATATGGCTATAAAATTAGTAAAATCATATATAAACATTGATTCATAAGTTGGGATATTCTAATTGTGTAATTTGGTTGCTTTTGGTCCAGAGAATATGATATATAAAATTATCAAATGGAGATGGGACATCACTCATAGTATCAAGAAGGAGAGTAAGACTGAGACAATATCTTGGCTTCAATGATTTCATTTTTATTTCATTAGTAGTATAGCCAGTCAAGTCCTCTGCAACATCACAGACCAAAAGGTTCACACCATTGGAATAAAAAGAAACGCTTGGACTTTTATTTTATTCTATTTTAAGTCGTTCGTACATCTAGATTGTAATGACAAAATAATTGTTTTTTTTATATTTTATAGATGTACATGATTTCTTTAGAAATTATAACACTTGCATAATTGCATTGCACAATTTTGTATGTAAATCCTCGTGACAACAGATATGTTGTTATGTGGTTTAAAGGTTTTCTTTCTTGTAGGTGACATGTATCTTGTAGAAAGCTTGTCGAGAAAGTTAATTGATATGTCGACATAAATTTCAAAAATTATTATATAATTTAATAACTTTTTTGTGAGTATTTGATTTGTTGGTTGTTCCTACTGCTGTGTTCTGGTACATAAAATGTTTTTTTTACTTTGTACTTCACATACGTCATAAGTAGATGTGATCATCCCTCTGGCAGCAGTTTTATAGCGAAAAATTACACTTAATAAAGATGACATATAAATAGTATGTAAATAAAATACAAAGAAATATAAGCTATCTGTATGTGCTACAATATCCGAGTGAGAAACACTTAAAGAGAGTTGCCTTATCTATAATAGTTAAGGATGTGAAACGAATTTAAATCATAAATGAGGTTACAAGTCAAGTTACTAGGGCGGAAACAACAGCAATTGTAATCTACTGTAATCCATCCACTTTAATACTAACCACTGATCACACCTTTTTTAGAAATAAGCTACACATCATATTATCTTTGCCACTCCTATTAGTGACTCATAATACACTGATAGCATTTATAGGAGTTTAAAAACCTAAAAGAACATTAGATATTTAGTTGTAGTTGTGGAGGGTTATGGAAAACTATGGAAGAGATCATATATGTTTATTGAGATGTTTCTAATTTTTTTTCTCTCCAACGTTGTCTTTCGTTATATCGCGACGAGAAAATTTTTTAATATGACGTTGTAATAGTCGTGTACGTTAAGACAAAAAATTACAATCAGAAAATTAAAATAGAATCTTACTTACAATATGACAGTCATACATTCTAATAATGACTCAGATGCGTGGATCGAAAGCGTTGTTATTGAATTATTTATGTTGGATGATGTTGCATTATAATAAACAGCTGAGTAGGCAATTGTTTTCTATAGAAAATGAAATGGAAGAGGAAATTATAATGTAAAAGTCACGAGGAAAGTTGAGTTTCGGACACGTGAATAGATGAAACGATGAAGATATATAAAAGGTCAGTCTTTTTTATTAGAGAAGTGACAAGAGACAACACTTTTACAGCAAATTTATAGAGTGGAAAATAAAAAAATTGTAAAGGGACTTGTAGTAGGTGGATTATTTTTTCATATTATAATTCACGTGCTGCATTTCCTTTAACAAACTTTGTAAAACAAAACAAATGAAGAAAGGTTTAGAAGAAATAAGAAGTAAAAGAAACCATAATGTACGCAATCGTGTACGTGAAGGGACTTGTAATAGGTGGATTATTTTTTCATATTATAATTCACGTGCTGCATTTCCCTTGACAAAATTAATGGAAATTGAAATAAATGAAGAAAATATAGATAGTTATATAAGGCTATCATTTTTATACCATCTCGAAGATTAGTAAAGATAAATGTTAAAATAATATATACGAATTCAAGCTTGAGTTTGCATCCAATAACAGTGCTCAATAAATTGAAAAATTAGATCATATCATAATAAAAATAAGGCAGAAAATCGACTCATCATTTGTGTTTGAAACTAAAAGTTTCGTGTACTACACACTCCAGTCAAACTATGAACTACCTAGGTAGATGAGTTGATTTTCTGCCTCATTTTTATTATTAGAATAATATATATATATAAATGAAAAATGCCAAACATAAAAGAAAGTATTATATTTAACTTAAACTAAAAAAGAAACTTCACAGTTCTACGTTCCAGTCCAAATTTAAGCCTAAGCCAAATAGTGTATATGCAGAAACCAGAGAGATAGGTAATCATCTTTCGAACTACAATCCTCATAAAAGCCACAACACATTTATCACTGGCTGGCTTAATACTGGCTGGACTAATACTGTACGATTGTATAAAAAGCTTGGTCTGTTTTTGTAACTTTACTATCCTTTTCATATATAAAATTTAAAAATGAAAAACTTCTCAGAACGTCTCTTGTTCAAATAAAACGTTTTCTTCTCCCTCACTTTCTCTCTCTATTTTCTCTCTATACTTTTTTGTTTGTTAAGCAGTTTTGAAGAAAAAAAAACAAGGTTTATTTACATTTCTGTTTAATAAATCATAGTTGTGAAAAGGATGAAGGGAATTTCCCCCGAATAAGAAAGGGTATTTTTTATAAAACATTATACTTCCTGCCACTTCAAAGAGGTTACAGTATACTATTTGAGGATTATTACGGTACTTGTGTGTATGTTAAAGAATCAAAAGAAAATTGAAAAAGTAACAAACTTTCCTTATATTTTTTTTGTAAAAATAATGGAATCCTTTAGTTTTCAAAAATATCGACCTTAAGGCTCAAAACATGTAGTTAACACGATGATCTGTTATTCTAAGTAAATAATGTTAGTTACTATCAACTATTATATAAAATCTAATTATTATCCGCTTGACATAAATTTTATCATCAATAAGAAAATCAATCGAAAACGACTAGCAAACCATATTAAGTACTAAAAAATATCACTCCAAACATTACACATTATGCATACATAAACAGAAATATCTGATGACCTCATCATAGGCTGACAGTGAAATACAAATAGCACTTAGTAATACAACAAACAAAACCTTTATCTCCTGTGTTCTTTACATATTGGTGTCAATATTATAATGCAAACAATGAAGAAAATTATATGACAAATATATGACAAATTGGAAAGGGGAAACCTAAACTAGAGATATCGTAAATTCTCTAAGTAACGCCCACAGGTGTTTATTAAAGGATTTACGCAATAATTCGTTTCTAAGAAGAAACATAGGGTCATATTTGGTATTTTACAAACAGTTTATCGCACATTCATTACATTTTCTTTCCCATATCTCAAACCGCATTGTAATCTTTTGTTATTATTATACCGTACTTTTGCATATACTATTATTGTGGATTGTGTATTTGAATGGGTTCAGAATATAGTGGGCTGAAAATTTGGCAAATCCACGGTAGATAATAGTTTTTCCAAGAAATAGAGCTTTGAAACCGTTATCTACTAAAGAATCAAATAAAAATAATTGAATCTACTTTTTTCAAAATGATTGAACAAGATAATAACTTTTTTTAATAACCATTAAACCATTAACCATCCAAGAGTCAAAAGGTCACAAAATTTTAAGATTTTAAGGTAGAAAGAAGGTATATTTTGAAATCAAGTCTTAAATTTAAAAAAATTTGAATCTAAAGCAATGTTTTTGGAGTTTGAAGATACCGGAAATATTAGTGTTAATACTTTGAGCCCAATTTTGGCATGTTATCTGAGTTGAGAATCAAAGACACAGTTATAAATACAAAGCAAAGTAGATTGGGGAACATGATGTCTTTTGATTATAACATTATATATTACATATATACATAAGTTCGTGATATGCTAAGTTTATAATGTAATCATTTCATGAGAAATTAAAGTTATGTTGCCCTATGTTGAACAACGTCTTAACTTTTGAAGATGGCGGAGTACAGACGTGTTGCACTTTGTGTATTATTGACATTATTATTACTCACTTGTGTATCAGAAGGAAACTTAGTAACAAATAAAAGAAGA
>JAUEKX010226260.1:0-10364 GCA_031834005.1 Dendronotus venustus
AAAAAAAACAAAGAAAATATTCCTTTGCTTTCTTTCTGAAGTGTGTGGAAATTAACGACAGAAAATTTTCCTTTCCTGTACGCGGAAAATTTTCCTTTCCTTTCCTTTCCACGGAAAATTTTCTTGAAGTGGAAAACCGCCTTAAAGTTAATGCACTGTACGTTTAGAACCAGTGAATAAATGAAACATGTGTCGGTTATTTTATATCTCTCTCCTTCTCGTTTCCAATCCCTTGTGCTCTCAACCTTTGATCTCATTATAGAATCGAGAAGAAACTCCGTTTCCGACTTTTTTCAATCGTCGGAAACTACGCATCTATGCATTGTTGCTTATTACTTCTCATTTAAACTGCTTCAATTTCAATAAATCTCTTTTTAAAAACATCGGCGTAAAACACCTGCGCTGGATCACGGAACCCTGACTAACTCATTAACATTTGCCTTTCTATTATTAGATAGATCACTGTTAATACTTTTCCTTATATATATTTTCAGGTTTGAAACTGGTATTAATTATCGAAAAAGTCCAAATATTCATTTATCCAGATATTATGATGGAAGAATATCAGACATAATTGGTATGTGCGAAATCTATATTAATCAACGGAAGTTCTGGAACAATATAAAAAATAATTCTCTCAAAATTGATCTTGTTTGGTTATCATGTTATTTACAGTGAAACAAAAATTTTAGAATGAATACATTGCTGTTAAACTTTTTATTCTTTATACTAAAGAAAAAAAAAATTCAGACCACAAAATTATCTTCTATAAACCTTCCCTTTTAGTATTCAAAATGTCTTACTAGCCACGATTACGATTAAGTAGTTTTTGTTTGGAAACAGTAAACAAACACAAGAAGAAACGATAGGAGACGGTAATTTATTTGATTTTATTATTATCACAACCTACATAACTCTGACTGTTATGATTTAGTATTTGTATATGTTTTGATTTCAACAAAAACTTTCTTATCTAAAAATAACATTCTGGTCCGCAAATTTAGTTCCGTTCCGGATTTTCCATCCACCTCTCTCAAATTATTATATATGGTATACATATATGAAAGGACCATAATAGAAAGAAGTGAGATAGATAGACGCAAAGGTAGTAGAGAGAAACCACTTGTTCATAACTATTAAACTAATCATTTTCTTTCTTTGTGAGAAATATAACAACATGATTCTATTACCTTTCCTTATAATAGTTGAGAAACAAAAACAATGAAAATTTTAAAGAGCAGAATATTATGCATTTTGTGAAAAACAAACAATTTTTTGCACTATTGAACTGATTTTGCAATGTTGAACATATATTTTGTTTTGTTGAAAATATGTTAATTTGTTAATTTCTTGAATATTACTACTAATACTCAACCATAGCTGCCGTCCGCATACAAAATACTATATGGAGCAAAATTGTAAAAGATTTCCGGGTGTAAGATGTTATAAGTTTCGATATTTACCTAATAAGAAAGCTTATGCATAGGACAAATGAGTCTTTATAGAGTTAAGATTAGTTTGGATACCGTACTAAATTCCGAATATTTCAGAAGATTTATTTCAAAAATAAAAAATAGTAAAGTTGAGTTGGACAAAGGTTGAATCGCACAGCGACCTTTTCCCATTTGCAGCAGCATTGCAAAAGTGGCTATCTAGGCTAGCATGGGTGCAAATCCACAATTGAGTGTCTGTATGATAATGATCTCTACTAGCATTTTCCCCATCATTGAAGTCAATGGATCTTTAGGTTTGTGTGGATCACTTGTATAATGGTATCGACTTCAGCCATCGCACCAACACCTAAAAAAAATCAAGATAAATAATAATAGAATGGTTCTTTTAGACGAATATTTTCCCTAAGAATATTCTAAGAATACTGGGACAGACTAGAAACTGTGTTGAGAACTTTAAAAATAAAAACATAGAATGTGTGTTTTCTAATGTTGGATTTCTGTTTCATTTGTAAATGTTCACAACATCGGCTAAATCTGCACGGCTTTAGTTTTGATAGCATATTCTAGTCTATTGTTTTGGTCATATACTAAGGACAGTTCAACCTACACGAGTATATGATGGTTACTGTTGGCTTTTAAGAGAAGTTAGAATATAGCTTCTAGCGAGACTGACCTAGGAAAACATTTCACCCTAATATTTTTTAATAAAAAACTCACACAAGCTCATACCTGTATCTCCGCAAGCAAGTTTCTTGGATATGGGTGCAATCATTTCGTATCCCCATGTTGTCAAAGTTTTGACTTGTGTTTCCGTGACTGGATGTTCCCACATCAAGGTGTTCATTGCTGGTGCAAATAGGATCGGTTTCTTAAAGTCCCAAGCACGACACAACGAACACTAAAAAAATATTTTGTAATCTTATAACCGTTTATTAATGATAACAAAATAACGAAAAATAAATGTCAAAGAAATTTAAGTTTTTAAAATATCAATAAATACAAACTTCTGCTAAGCACGGGTTTTAATATAAGAACAATAACAAATTTAGTTTCTGTTTCTCTTACCAAGAGGTTGTCGCAAATACCTTGAGAAAGTTTGGCCATGGTGTTTGCGTCCAGTGGTGCAATACATAGCAAGTCCGCCCATTTCATCAGCTAAAATAAAAAACATGGGAATACCATAAGGCTTGAGAGCTTTTGCTAATCCTTTTTCTTTGGAAAAATTAATTAAGTAAAATTAATTAAGATTACGTCTCTCCATATATATCAAGGGACTTTTGCTTAACATAGAGGCAAATGAAAAAAGATCTTTTCTTGAGAAAGGACCTTTCTTTAGATTTCCTCTGCAGCATGCTGTATTTTAAAGTTGATAATTTTAAAATGATTATTAAAATCAACTGCTTGTTTATACACAGATTATCTTAAAAAGCAACAAATATCATAGAAACGCTTAAAACAAAGAAAAAAAATGATTCGAGTTGAATATGTTCATTTTTCTATGATAACTGTTCATTTTTATTCGAACGTTTTTACTCAAATTACCAATCATCATTTCAAAATAATAGCAGTGTATATAATATGGTCATACTTACTTCGATATGAAGGATGTCATCTCCCATTTTTTTCCAGCTCTAAAAAAAAAGAACAAAAATAGATGAAAAGATGAAATAAATGACTGTAAAGTTTGAGTTATTGTTTGCAGAACTTACCGATTTGAATTCTACCTTAATTCGAATTTATTTTTGTGAATTGCAATAATTATCATGCCAAAACACCTGATTTCTTCCGTTGTCGTATAGTGACAAGTCCATTATCAAGAAAATTCACACCAAAGAGAATCAGATGGAAAAACTGAAAAGAATTACCAAATTGTAAGTAAACTCGAGACACGACCAAGGTTGCACATTAAAAAAGCGTGTTACATCCAACGCAAGTTTTACCCAGAGAACCCTAAGTTAAGACGCAATACCTGAACTGATGGCTAAGGTATAAGGCTATTCCGTATAAAACAATAACATAAACCAGCTTTGTTTCCATGGATTTTATGGCTTAAAGGAGTTTGCTCAACAGAGTTATATACCATTGCTCTTTGGAAGGAATAACATTTCCAGATTAAACAGGAAAACTAGGCGGGGCTTTGTACAAAAAAAGTATAAAAAAATAAACAAAAGATAACAATACCAGCCACTCGTTGTAATCTCTGTAGAATTTACAGCCATGTATTTCTTTCATTTCTTCAATTTCGTCGGGACACAAAAAAAACTCTGCATTTTTCGTGAAAACCACTCTGATCGCTATCTGTAAAACGGACACACGCATAAATGATACAATGCGATACTATTTCCATAACGACGAGAAATTAAGGTTGACAACAGAAACATTGGTTGCGATGAGGATGCGTCTGGGTGAGACGAAATATTTTTAAGCTACAATTTGCACAATCTTGTACTTTTGCTTGATCAGTTTTGGAATTACATTAGAGCTCCAGTTAATATTATATACACAAAAAATGCGTCCACTTACGACAGTTCAAAATTATATTCAGCCGCAGGCTAAAATATTTTTTTGCGGCAAAAAAAATAAAATTAAGTATAACACTGTTATGGTTACCACAGACCACGTGACCACGTGACAGTATAGATAAATCTATATTAAACGTAAGAAAATTCGACAACAATAAATATATATATATATATATATATAGCAAAAAAAGATGAAATTGTAATGCTTATTGGTGTGCATTTGGTAATCACAACCTGTCACGTCTCCTGTATGTCTGGTATGTACATGGATGTTAAGGTTGAGACATAATTTGGACGTACATTTATCTATATATGTCATATGTCATACTGCTTTGGCATATGACATATGACATATATAGATTTGATCATTCTTGTTTCTCTCTCCTATATCAATAAGTGTTCTCTCTGAAAATTAAATATGGTGACTAAGAGGTTCTGATCTTCAATATAGGATTAGCATTATGCTTATTTTTCAGGGCATTTGAGCTGAAGTATGTTTATAAAAGTTATGTTTATAAAAAAAAGAAGGAAAAAAGAAAAGAAAAAATATGCAGAGTGATACCTTATCTTCAAATTTTTCTCTCAATTTTGAAACCAACAACGGTATCTTTATAGAAGCCACACTGCCAGTTGCTGCTAGCAACAAATGCCTTTTTCGTTTCTCTTCCACTTCGTTGCTCATTTTCGTTTATCTGTTTGGGTTGGGATTTAATATTTGTATCTAAAAAACAAAAATGAAAAGAAAACAGAAAGCTCCGGGGAGAAGGCGAGTCTGGATACCAAAATTTATTTAGAAGTGCAAATGAGAATAATAATTGCATTATATAAGGCAGCAACTGTTAGGGCAAGTGAATGTAACACTTTTTGATTGATTTGTATTTGAAATTGAATTTGAAATTGTTCAAACTAAAAAATACAACAATAACGGCTATAACCAACAAAAAATATAAATAAAATATTCAGTAATATACATAGAGATAGTAATGGGATAGATTTAGGAAAGAAGATAAAAGATTATGAAGGACTAAATATAAAGTAGAGTAAATGAGCAACATAAACTAGAAGAGAGAGAGATGAGAGAAAAACAACAAAGCAAACAACTTACCAGCTTGCCATACCATAAGCTGAACGTATAGTGTGTGAGTGAAACGAGAGAGAGGTTGAAATTTATGTACAAGTCGTAATTTCCCTAGAGATATAAAAAATAATCACTCTCGCATACTATTCCAATAAGGTACTTAAATTAACACAATGAAACGTACATACAAATGCTATCATTATTATTTTTGTTGTGTTTTCAATCACAAAAAAGTAGAACCAGATTTCAAACACTTGTAAATTCTTAATTATTTACAATAAAAATACCATTTTTATACAATTTAATAGATAGTTTTTCAAGCTTTCCAATAATATATTTTTTACCAGTAAATAAATTTTTAGCGGAGAGAAAATAATTTTTTTTTCCGTTGATACGGTAATTAATTTCTTAAAGATCCATTAACACAAAAATTTAATAGTAATTAAAGTCATTGATGGTCCCAAAGCCAATAAAATTTATAAAGAAACAATAAAAGTGTGTAATTTTTTTCGTCTGCTGAATATAAAATTGGACAATTTTATTGCAACAAATAAGAAAATTTTGTTAAAAATGCAGCTGACAGTTGAACAACGAACTTTTATCGTCACGCGTTACATTGAAACAAAAAGTTACGCTTCTGTAGTGAACTCTTTTGGAGAGCGCTTTCCGGACAGAAATCCGCCGACAAGAAGGACTGTTTATGAAATTGGCCGGCCCGTTCCCCTGATTTAACACCGTTAGATTTTGCGTTATGGGGATTCTTAAAAAGTTTGGTTAATCAAACACCGGCAAATAATCTTCAAGAGTTGAGAGAAAGAATAACAAATAAATGTGATTTTTAAGAATTCCTTGACATTTAGAACCTTGTCATCTTGTCCATATACAACAGAATTTACTAAGCCAAATTGGTAATTCGAGCATAGTACCGAATCTTGTTTGAAAAACAAAAAGGTCATCCTTCTTAAGGTTAATATCAGAAGAATACCATAGGTTGATCCATAAGGTTTGGTACATAAGATAACCAATTTCCAAACCAAGAGTCGAAGATTCTTTGATTCTCGTCAATAATCTTGTTGTTTTCGTTTACAATCAAGAATTTTCCAGTTGGGCTTCTTTCGTTGTTACGTCCAATGAGCAATTCTTTCCACTCGTCCGTGCATATTATGCCCACAGACAGGGCACGCCTGAAACTCGACTGACAGATTGGAATAAAGCTTGTGATGAATATCTTGGAAGTCGATTCGCATTGATGCACATCCCTTGAGGAGTTGTCCACCTTTATCAGTGAGCAGTTTTTTGGGATAACCTACATCGCATGAGAATCTTGTAAATGTGTTCAGAAAAGATGGTTGTACCATAGTCTTCCATGACCTTAATTCTAGCTGCAGTTGTTGTTAAACACGACGAGCCAGATCTTGATGGTTGCTCTCTTGTGATGATGTGAATATGATGAAAATGGTCCTGCTAGATCGAGTTGAGTGATGAAGAAGACTGGTACTATATGAAGATTTAATGGAGTTACTGGGCCCATTGAAACGTCAATTGTTTTCTTAATGATGTATCCAGTGGCGGATTTAGAACCAGTCAACTACGTCGCGCGACGTAGTATAAATTAGCAAAATATATAGCATTTGACACACTATGAATAAAAGTAAATATATTAAATAAATTAACAAATATGTAATGAATTTTTATAACAGGATCTTCATTTTTATCTTTATATCCCCATATTATCATTGTGGTTACACGCGCCGGATTAATTGAATTATTTCCGGCAGCATACCCCGCTGTACGCGGGCTCGCGTGTCAGCGTCAAAAGTTCTTCGGCTTTGCAAATCTGAAATGGCGGAATCAAGTTACGGGCGTTTATGATATTTTCACACTCCGCTTGATAGTGACCTTTGTGCCCGTTCTTCTTTTAACTCATTTGGTCTGATTTTGCGACTGTTTTTTCGACTGATTTTCTTTTGCTATTTCCTTAAACCCCATTTCGACTGTTCTGACTGAACTGGTAAATTTCAAGGCATCCGAAGAAGGTGATATATAGGTCACATCCTTTGCTGAGTTAGCCGTTGTTCCAGTTTTTCTAAGTCGGCGAACGTGATATTTTCCCAGCTCAGTCGCAAACAAACAAAAAGACTTAAAAGAAATTGCCGGAAATATTACTCAAGATGTCTGACCTGAGGTTGGATCACGTTGCTTCTGCTCTGAAAGAAAGCAATTACCAGTTTTTACTGAGCGCTTTTGATGAATTTAAGTTACTGTTTCGTTCAAAGTCGTTTTTAAAAGAAGGAGAACTGTTTAGTTTAGTGTGTCCAGCTCATAATCAGTTAAATAGAATTTTTTCTGCTGAAACATACTTACTTACCATCAAATATTGTTGACAACAACACTCGTTGTATGGCAATCAGGTAATTATAATTGCTTTATTGTGTTTCTATTTTTATAAATGACGTAATAAAAACATTACTTGAAAATATTTACTTTTATGATGAGTGTGTCATAATTTAACATGTGGGAAATTCTTAATACTTTTTTGTTATGATTGTTCTCGATCTTCCAAACATAATATAATGTATATATTATTTGAAAATAGAATTTATAGCGAGGCAATCAAAGAATGCATAATTTAGAAATTATTCCTGCAACGGTAACCTATTCATACAGTTCAACACAGGATGTCTATTAAACATCTCTTAGATGTTTTATAGACGTCCAGCATACATTTAAAAGATTTCTTAATGCCTAAAAAACTTATGTACCATCTGGATATAGCTATTATATGTCTCTTACTCTTTCATTTTATTGATGTTTTGTTTTTGTTTTCTTATTTAGGTCAGAAACCAGTGGAAGCTTGCAAACTACACATAGTTTGATTCAGATTTCTCTTCATTGTTTTGGTATATTCTTCGTATGTGTGTATGTGTGAGTTTTATTTTTGTGTGTCGTCTGTCCATAGTCTGTTTCATTTGGACAAGTCTCTAGAGACTAAAGCAACGAAGATTAGAATTCATTTTGTAAAAAAATCTTGCTTCTTTTTTTTTTAAATGTTTTTTTTGACGGACACTAAAGAACAAACGAATAAATGTTAATCACGTAAGTGTTGAAAATTTAGTATATGTTTTGTCTGTCCATGTCTGGATTAAATTCCTAGGCGTGCTGATGATATGAGCCCTGATATTGGACGAAACAGACTATTTTGATATTTTCAATTGCGTTATTGTGATTTTGTTTTTCAGTATTATACATATATATTCAAAATATAGAACTGACAGTTGGTAATAATTGGCTTGATCAAATCAACGATTAACATATTAAAGTAAGTTTGCATTTATTTCATCTTAATCGGATTGTTTGTTAAGTAAGATTTTTTAATTTTTACCTTTTTTACTTTTCAGCTTGATTTTACGTTTTACTCCAATGTTACTTAATCTATTAATCGTTAGTCGTATAGTATTACTCAGATCATAGTACTCATGAACTCTCATGAGTACTATGATAATAATTGCACTCCAAAACATGTAATTTCTAGTAATAATTAAAACGGGTACTATTGCTTATAAACCATTGTATAAAATTTGAATGTTAAAAAGTTTTGCCGGACGGTCTAACAATTTCAAGATCCGCCCCTGTAAAGCACCCCTAAAATCCCAGCTATGGATTATACCCGCGCGTCCCACGCGAAGTATAAAAATGACCGCGCTGTCTATCGGTAGATATCCCATAATATAAACGACTTAGTGAAATAAAATCCTGTATCTGCCGCTGGTATCTAGATCTTTCGCATGTTGAGCGAATCTTTTTTACAAGTGATCTTCCATCAATGATATACATTATTTGCAATACATATCTCCAGGCTGTTTCGACGCCAGAGTATGAGGCTGTTGGGTGTATATCGTTGACGACGCTAAATGCAACTGGTGAGTATTTGTCGACAATAGGGACGAAGAAGGTGTTCGATGATAAATCTTTCATAGCAGTGGTTGCTTTGCCAACAATTGTGATGCTGTCAGATGGGAGTATGCGACCAGCGTAACGTAGGATTCCATCGACTTTTTTTGAATTGTTTTTGTATACTATTGGCTTCACAAATTTCTTGACTTCGAGTGTAGCCTTGGAAAAGAAAAAACTTTCAGCTTCTTGAATGTCTTCACTGGACAGAATGGCGTAACGTTTCGTCATTCCTTGAAAGGTTGGTGTCTTGAGTTTGACTGGAGATGTAGCTGTCGGATTTTTGGCAAGTTTTTTTCTTCAGGTTGTTGATGAATATCATAATAAGTGCTGTGATTCGAATAACGGTGCGAAATTGATGCAGATTAGGATCGATGATATATGTAGAAAACTGATATCTATCTTTAATATCTTGGAAGACTTTTGATGACGAGTAGAATGAAGTTGTGGAATAATATTCTTTAGATACTTCTTTCCTGATGTCTTGATCGTAGGTTGGGAATTCTGTTTCTTCCTGGTGCATCCAATTGTATACCATCTGTCCAAACTGTTCCTGGTTTTACAATTTCCAATGACGTACATCTTCTGGTGCCTACATCAGCAATCATGTCTTCTGATCGAATGTATTTCCATGTTGATGGTTTTGAGAATCTACGTATCTCAATAAGTCGATTTCTTACCTACTGGTGGATCTTCGGACGACTTCACCGGAGTGTGTATTGAGCAGAGCTGCATACAGTTCAGCACGAGGTTGCGACATATCATCAGGAACTAGTCTCGATCTTGAAAATATGAGTTGACATGAGTGATCACCGTTCTTTCGTTGGAATCGTACGTATGATAGTGACGCATATGAGAGATTTGCTTTGAGAAGAATCGAGCTGTTTCACGAAGACCATTTCCCGCTTGGTTTCCGTTAGATTTAACGCCATAGATCAGTGTCATTATGATCTTTTCTTCAGGTGGTTGACAAGGGTCTAAATTTTCTTGCCATAAATACCGCTGAAAGCACCAATGCGAAGAATAAAGTTTTATTGAATTATACATCTTCTGTATGTCTGTATGTCTGTGTGGAAGCCAATTCGGTGAGTTCTCCATCGAAGAAATATTTCGACCAACTTGCTCATATTGTTTCGACCTTTACCTTGATGTCATTCAAGCTGTAACCGGTCTTTGTAGCCATAGAAGCGTCAAAAACGATTCGACCGGGCGTGGACGTTGAATTTTCTTTCCAGAAAGCTCGCCATGGTATGAAATTCTTGACTGGATTGGTTCTCAATAACTGGTTTTCATCAGACAGGTTTTTCAAGTATTCCACGTAGCCGAGTGATTGAAGCTTTGCCTCTGATTTGATTATAT
>JAUEKX010226371.1:0-22203 GCA_031834005.1 Dendronotus venustus
CAAGTAAATTTATTTTAATTTGTTAGAAAATTCACTTTAATTGTTTATTATTTTTATAAACTTTTAGCACCTACCAAGAAGACACCAGCTAAAAAAGAATCAAGTTCAGAAGATAGCAGCGATGAGGAAAAAAAACCGAAAACAAAGAAAGCAGGTACAATAAACTGATTATTAATTTATTTATACTTTTAATTGTAGACATTGTGCATTTTGCTTTTTTCGTTTATCAAGCATGTGAAAACAAAGAAAGCAGTATGAAAGTTTTGATTATTTATTCAAGTTATTTGCTCTCATTTCAAAACTTCCATATTATTAAAATTAACATCTTACCAAACAATTGAACAAAAAATAATACACAAGTCAGGCATGAGCTTGCGTCTTTACTAATCCGTATTTAACCCTGCATACAAAAAATCTTGCCAGTCTTTAAAAATGATTGTGTTTCCTTTTTTATTTTAGTTCCTGCCAAAAAAGCTAAAAAGGAGGAAAGTTCTGAAGATGACAGTGAGGAAGAAGATAAACCTAAATCCAAACCAGGTATTTTGATTTTACACTTGTTCTATTTTATTAATAATAGTACATAAATTGTACTTATCGATAAGAATGGCCTGTTTTATTGGGGTATATTAATGTTCGTTACATAAAGGCGTTATCATTAACAGTTATTTTGTATTACTTATATTTTGAACTTTTAACAGCTGCCAAAAAAACTGCTAAAAAAGAATCGAGTTCTGAGGAAGACAGTGATGAAGATGAAAAACCTAAAGCAAAGAATAAAGGTAAAGAAGCTTGTTTATTTTTGTTTTTCAATTTGTACACTGTTTTATTATTGAAGTATTTTCAATACAGTACAACTTCTATTTATTTATTACAGCTCCAAAAAAAGATGAAAGCTCAGAAGATGAGAGCAGTGATGATGAAAAGGCAAAAGGTAAGAGATCAATTCTTAAAATTCATATTAAAATCTCAACGTTGAAGTTAGTTCTTAGTTCTTTCCCTTGCATTGCATTGCAAACTTTGGAAAACTTTATTTAATACACCTGAGCTTTAAGATTCCTTTGATATATGGGAAATTAGAACTCTAGGTTTATTTTTCATACTAATTTCTTATAATAAAAACGTTTGGATCATTTTATATAATACGCTAAAACTAAGGTAACAGTCCATTCTTATATAATTTTTAGCGCCGAAACGAAAGAAGAGTTCGTCCTCATCAGAAGAAGACGAACCACCAACGAAAAGTAAGTAGTTTTTAAAATGTTTAAGATTGTTTGTAATATTTTTATTGGTCGTGCAAGACATTCAAACCAAAAATCTTCTTTTTAGAAAATGAAAAAAATCTAAAGCGCAAAGCTGAAGATACTGAAGAAGCAAAAACGCCTAAGAAACCCAAAGAGCAAGTTTCATTATTTGTTGGAGGTATTTCTTACAATACCGATGATGATGGATTCCAAAAGTTTTTTGAAGATAATAGGCTTAATATTATCGGTTGTCGTATTATGAAACGGGATGGTGAGTCACGTGGATTTGGATATGTTGATTTTGAATCTCAGGAAGAAGCTGATAAATGCTACAATTTGGAAAATCCTACTTGCGATGGTCGAACCTTACGTTTTGATACTGCTGCCCAGAGAACACCTGGAAGTGGACGTGGTGGTAGTAGGGGTGGTCGTGGAGGAGGTTTCTCTGGTGGAAGAGGCGGATTTTCTGGTGGACGTGGGGGAGGTGGTGGCGGTGGTTTCAATAGAGATAATGAAACACCAACAAAACTTTTGCTTGTTAAGAACTTATCTTACGATACTGGAAACGAAACTTTGATGTCAAAATTCAATGGCGCTAACGATGCTCGAGTACTCAAAGATCGTGAAACCGGAAGACCTCGAGGACTTGCGTTTGTTGAATTTGATACAGTCGAGCAAGCTACTGCAGCACATAAGAAAATGTCAGGTAAAGAAATTGATGGACGTTCAGTTAATATTGTTTATGCTGTTCCAAAAGAACAGTTTCAAGGTGGTGGTGGACGCGGTGGCGGTTTCAGTGGTGGACGCGGTGGTGGTTTCAGTGGTGGACGTGGTGGTGGCAGAGGACGTGGGGGACGCGGTGGAGGCAGAGGTGGTACACCAGCCAACAAAGGATCCATTCAAAAGTTTGAGGGTTCGAAGCTGACATTTAATGACGATTCTGATTGAGAATGAGGTGATTACAAATTTTTATTCTAAAAGGAGAACAAGACTGTCAGTGACTGGTGTGAAAGATCGAACATGCACAAAAAAGTTGGAATTAATTAATGGTGTATCTAGGTGTGTGTATGTGTATATACTGCTGTCTTTGAGACGAGTATGCTCTGGTTACAGACAATTAAAAATGAAATGCATTCATTTAATAAGCATGCACAAATTTGTGTTCACTTTGAATGTGTATTTTAGATGGAGTTAAATTGTATTGAGTATTAATTACAGATTATTCTTTCACTTCGTATTTGCACTGAATAATTTTAACTTTTAAAAGAAAATCGAAACTGACAATTCTATGTCATATTTGCAATAATGCTGAATTGTATTTGATAGCAACAAAAAGACCAACGAATCTCTTATAAAACCTACTTTGTAGCGCACAATATTTGTTAATTCTTCTTTTTTGGAGTTTTTTTCTTCAATCACTTTAATTTTAAAGAAAAATATCAATTATTTTTTGTAAGCTTTTTTGAATAACAGTTTTATTTAGCTGCTACTTTTTTACCTGAGAGGTGAGTTACTCTGCAAATAAATTTTAATAACATGTCATCTGCCGTAAAAACAAATTCTTTTTTCGTATTCCTCTTACCAAGTAGCATTCGAAAATGCAGCCTTATAATTGAGTTATTGGATTTTGTAGGCAAACTTTAAGAAAAAAAAAACAATACTGTTCGTTATCTTATTGAAGTCTACTTAACGGTACAATTTTTGCGTGTGGCTCGTTTGAGGATTTTTCAGCTGGAAATACAAAATCAAAAAGTAAAAAATAAAATATTGATCAACATGGCCAACCGAAAAACAGGATCTGAAAAAGTTCGCCATATTCCTTTGAGAGGCGCCACAATATACAATAGTTTTACAGTGCACTGTCGTGTATACATCGATGAAATCAAAACCCAAACTCGACGAGCCCGGTTGTGTTGGGATTTGTTTATAACCATTCCGGGTCCTCCTTTTTTCGTTGGCCTTCAGAGTGAACAAAAAAAAAACAGATTTGAATATCAAGTTAAGAAAATCGAGTCATTGGGCATTTGGCAAGCGCTTACTTTACATAGTTCAGTGAAACTTTCGCAAATAATAAATTTTTAGTAACTACAGGTATCAGGGCTCCCACTCTTCCTGTTTTTTCCCTGTATTTTTAGATTTTTTATAAGATGCTGTCCTTGTAGAACTTCTAAACATTTTACTAAAAAGAAGAACCAAACAACAATTATGGACTATTTTGATGCGAATTATATGTATAAAACAGTAAAAAAAAATTCTATTGTCTTTCACAACAATCCCCATTATAACTTCTCTTAATTCGAACATTCGTTAATTCAAATAAATTGGTCAGAGCACAGCATGCCGACCTAAAAAAATTGAATCTTAATATTAGGTTGATATTTTCAAGAAAATTTTATTAAATGCTAAGTTAGGTTTACAATTTTTCGAGATGAACCTGCAGTTTTTGAAACTCCGGATAAAGTACAATGTTACGGAAAGATTGGAATATTGCGCCAAAAATAAGAGATAAAGAAACGTAAAAGCGTGTTTTGTGTAATTTGTTTTGTGTGTTTTTCTATTTATAATTTCTATTGTTTAAAACAAAAGCACAATTAGTTTTTATGGTTTTGATAATTTAAATATATTTCATTGAGTTTACAAAAAAATTGAAAATAAGAATCCTATAATTAACACGTGACGTTGTTTGTGGCACTCCATCATTCTTCTTCTAAGTATTAACAACATACTGTTTCATTAGAGTTGTAAAATAATATCACAGAAGGAGAGCAAATCTCTGTTTATATGGAGGACATATGTTTCTCTATTCTTTTAAAAGTACAAAGAAATGTCGGCAAAAAGAATATAAAAATAAAAATTTTCTTTCTGTGTTTTAAAAACTATAGACGAGACTAAATCAAACACTATATAGAAACACGAAAAATATAAAAAATACATTTCACAAGATATACTCAAATGTGGTTATATGAAAAAGTCTTTCAAAAATTATAAGTCCATATCGGTTGAGCAGTGTGTTACTGACTGAATAAGAAACAAAAATGGAAACGATAGAGAACGAATTAAGTTGCAAATTTTGTCATCAACTCTTTGTTAAACCGTTGCATTTACCTTGCGCGCATAACATCTGCAGAGAGTGCGCGCTGAAATGTCGAAACGAGACAACTTCAGTAGGAACACACCAACACCAAAGCACAACGTCAGGCGTTCTCGCGGCTAGTGAAAACGCAAAACAAAGATCTCTATCTCTCCCATCAAACCGACGGCGTTTCAAAGTGGATTCACGGAAGAACAGTGGCGACCGGACAGATTGTTCATCGGATGATAGCGGATATCTGAGCATGCATGAGATCCACGCTTGCTTACATCAGCAAGTCCAAGGACCGATGCTATCCATCAAATGTCCCACGTGCTCTGTCAGTTTCGTATTGGATGAACGAGGGATCGACTGTTTGCCGTTGAACATCATACTAGAATCGCTGGTCGAGTTCTACAAATGCAAGAATTCCGAGATTGATTGCCAACTGTGCGAAGTAGAAACTCCGAATAAAGCGAGCGCTTCGTGTGAACAATGTAGGGTTTCATACTGCGATGAATGTTTGAAGATATACCATCCAAAACGAGGCCCTCTAGCCTCGCACACATTATCATCCCCGCATAATAATCAAATTGTTTTAAAGCACCGCATAGGAGTACTCAAGTGTTCAGAACATGTGGAGGAGAACATTAGCATGTATTGTGTGTTGTGCAAAATGCCTGTTTGTTATTTGTGTTTTGAAGAAGGACGGCATTGTGGACACGAGGCTAGGGCTCTTGGCACCATGTTCAAAGAACAAAAAGTAAGTAAATTTTTTTTTTCAAAAACATTTTTTGTTTCCTCGACAAATAGATAGAAAGATTAAGCTCCAAAATTAACCAATTTTCTTACTGTTAAATTTCAAACTTCTAAAACTTAAATTTAATCCTCGAGGATCTCAAACCTAAACGTCTTTCCCGTCGATAAACATTCGCATATCAAGATAAAATCTTCGAACTGTGTTTTGCATACTAGCGATCTGCTTCCTCAGGAGCGGGTGCAGAGTTTCAAAGGACTGTGAAATTTCTAAATCTCTTTAATTTTTGTGTCGATTTTATCCCCGATTTTCTTGTAGATTTTCCCGATTTATCCTGATTATAAATTAAATCAATAAGCAATGTTGTGAAATCAATCAGTTTTCAAATAGTCTCTATTCGCCCCTGCTCTCGAATCTCGAAGAAGAAGAAAACGCGTTTTCACACACATACCTCATACGGGAAATATAAAATAAAATCATCTTGTACTATTTCTCATTGTCATCAATGTATTTTTGCTCTCCTACGCATGTATTTGCTACATTCTAGATCCGCCTCTGCTGCTCTGCCTTTTATTTTGCAATTACATACGGTTCAAGTGCCAATTCGATTCATCCATTTTTGTAGTACAAAAGTTTCTTATTTTCGTTTGGATTTTGGTCTTGATTGTTCGTTCTCCAAACTTGTTTAAGAGCCTTTATTATGAAAACATTACATGGTCTCGGATTGGCATCTGTTCAACCTCTCAAGTGACTTGGAAAAAAGAGAGGTTTTTACAATTTCATTCTTTCTCCTTTTTTCATAGAGCGAAATAAGGATGCGTAGCGGTCGTTTGAATGAAAAAAAGAAACAATTAAATGATTTCATAAAAACTCTTGATGGTCATATCAGCAAAGTACAGGTACGTGTGTGATGTATTAATTTTGCGATTACTTGTACTAATCGTTTTCAGCTTGCTATAAAGTTGCTTACCTTTCCAGCATATTCAAAAATAGTTTAGAAATTGTTTTAAGCGTATTTTATTCTGTCAATTCTGTTTTCTAAAACAAGAACGTTAAATTTTTTCAAGTAAATTATTTGCTTTTTTTCAACTCTCAACTATCAACGTATTCGGTCCTTAAAATAACATGTGTAATAATTCTATACCAGACTCTTCCTAATTAATTTAATAAATCTCTATTTATATATATAATCCAGCGTCTTTTAAACATCTCTAAAACATTTTCTAACGATCTCTGAGAGTTTTGTGTAAATCCGTATATTTTTTCGTATCAAAAGGAAAATTGTGTTGATTTCGAGTCTCGCGTTGTTGCGAAGATCGACGAGTTAATCAGCTCACTCGAAGAGAAGAAATCGCAACTCATAACATCTCTGGGAGATCGCGTGGCTTCTAAGCTAGAAGTTTTAAACTCGCAAAGAGGGGAATGCTCAATGAACTTGTCTATGATGAGTGGCTTGTTGTCTTATACAGATGAAGTTATTAAGGAAGAAGACCCAGCAATCTTTCTTCTTATCTCCAGTGCTCTTTGTTCGAGGTTTGATTTTGTGGATAACCATATTCTTTTATCATCCCAGATAACATGACATTAGAGTGCCTAATAATAAATATAAGTCTTTATATATGATGTCAAGTCAACTAAGGCAAAGTACGGACTCGCCGGACGTGCAACTGATAATGTCAAGTGAATTAAAGGCCAAGTATGAAATTATTCCTTCGTAATATTTACTTACATCTGAATAAAATTGTCTTTTTTTCTTTTTTTTTAAATTTTATCTTCATAGATTACTGCATACATCGGACACTTGGATTGGACAACATGGTTTACTTCCTGTAGAAACATCTGAGATGGAGCTAGGTCTTGAGACGGATGACGTAATGAGTGCTCTCACTCGTTGTGATTTTATAAGGGTTGTAACATCTATTAAGGTTGAAAGTAAGTCACTGATCTTTCAGTCCTTCTCTCTTTAATTCTGCCTATTTATCATCTTTTTCTGCATAATCAGCAGAAAAACCTACACATTAAATATCTGACAAAATTTTATTTCCCTCAATTTTAGAAAAAAATGTTTTGACGTAAAAATTGATCAAATATTTAAAACAGGTTTTGAACACTTATTATATATTATTGATTACTATTATATCGTTAATTTTCAGAACCTACGGTTCCTCTTTTCAACGATAGCAAATGCAAAGTTATTAACAACACGCTTACGTTGGAATGGACAATGACGTCATCCACAAAAATAGATAATTACGTCATTGAAGTTGATGATGGCATAAACGGTGAATTTCAAGAAGTACATCGGACGCCTGATCCATTTTGTACGTTGGGTGGCTTACAGTTCAACTCTGTTTACAGAGCTCGTGTGCACGCAGTCAACGCAGCGGGCGAGAGCGCACCGAGCGATGTTATGTTCATGAACACACCAGAAAGTAGGTTATATGTGTAAAAGAGATATTATTTGTTCAAAATTAGCAGTGTGCATTATACTCATTGCGATAAGACCGAAGCCTGGACGATTCCATTCATTCCGAAGAAACCTATAAGAAAGATCTGATCCGGTCATAATACAAAAAAGAGTTAACCTCTAACTTGTAAACAGGGCCTTGCGCGAAAAAACAATATAGACTGAAACGCGCCTTGTAAGAAGATTATCGTCAAGCCGCTTCCTAATACATCGATAGTATAAATTTATATAAATTTCAAAATGGTATGTCGCATGATATCAGTATCTTAGAATATTTTATCCGCGTAAGCGAATGGTATTTCCAGCGAAATATTCAGACATTTTTCAGGTGATCCAAACTGACCGACTAAAAGTATCCAGGCTAACGTATTATTATGTTGATTGTAGGTTTTTTTTCACAAATATAACTATGAACAAAATATATAGTATATACCAACAAGATCTTGTCCTATAAAGCCATAACGATAATGCATTTATTGATAATTCATCGCCAAAATTTATATTACTTATTGTAACTGCCATAATTATTCAATAAACAAACAATAAGCGAAGCGATAGATATTGAAATATTCATTATTTATCTTCTTTTAATTTCTTATCTTAGTTGGCGTGTTTAGCCTGGATCCTGTTACATCGCATAAAGATATCGTACTATCAAATAACAACCATACAATGACTGCGAAAAGTTTTGAGAACAGAGTAGCCTTAGCTGATGTTGGATTCAGTCGTGGTCAGCATTACTGGGAAGTCACCGTTGATCGATACGAAGGTATGTTTCACTTTTTATAAAAAACTCTGAATTAAACTCTCTTTCATATGGACATCTACCATTATTTTAAAGCAATCAAATGTTACCGCCGTCGAAAGTTGCCAAGGTATTTTGGATCCAAGATAAATAGTTAACTAATCAAATATCAATATCCAAATTTAACAAAAAAAGCCGCAAAAGACCTTGGGAACGAGGTTGCCAGTTAACTAATCATTGGCACTTAAAAAAACTCCATCCAAAGCTTTATTTTTCTAATTAAAATTACTTGTGACTTTTTTGGCTCGCCGGACTACCAAGCTTTTCTTTAAACACACTTTTTAAAAAACGCCTGTGTAATCTCTATGTAATCTGTGTGTTAACAGGTAATCCTGACCCAGCAATTGGGATAGCACAATTAGATTGTGTTAAAGATGTGATATTGGGTCGAGATTCAAAAGCATGGTCTGTTTACGTGGACAGCTCACGAAGTTGGTTTCAACATAACAATGCTCATCTCTACCGGTCAGAAGGAGGTATGTTGCTTGTAAAATGTAACAATTATCTTATCTGATTGGTTAAAAATAAGTCGGAATAAAGGGACCAAATTTTGGCTTGTTGACTATTAATTTTTAACGAACAAAAATCTTTACCGTGGGGAAAATAAAAGGTTTTGAAAAAACCTGTTTTGTTAAAATTCTTTCCCCTTGTATACACGATCAGAAATATGTAAATGGTCCAATACAAGTTTGTCTTGTGAATCTTGTATTATGATATACTGTCCAATAAAAATCGGGATAATTTAACAGTAGGGATTTTCACAGAGCTAGATTTTCTTGGAACCAAATGAAATACTAATTAATAGATATAATAAAGCACTATTAAAGGGATCCATGACATGACAAAAAATGATCTTGAGTCTAAAGGTTCATTCTGCCAAAAATCGAGAAGGTCAAAAATCCGTGTCTTATTTTAACGATATCTTTTGATAGAGTAAGTTTTATCTAGTTTGGTTTTCTGATTCTTTTGTATTTATGAACTCTATCATCTGAGAATTTATCATTTTTTATGTCACAATCCCCTTAATAAGCCCAGTCAGCATTCTGACGTAAAAGAGACATTGTTTTGACGTCTTTCAAACGTCCACATTTGTACATAGTTTTAACCTAGTAGTGTTAACCCCCTCGATGCTATAATTGTGGAATGTTTCTCGTCTTTTCACAAATGTAACATACTATTTCTACCCATCCAGGTGTTGATGCGGGATCGACTATAGGCCTTTATCTGGACTTAGACAAATGCTTACTTTCATTTTACTGTAACGATGAAAAGCATGGGCCAATTGAATTCCCTAGCCTGGAAGATGTAGATGTCGTGTATCCAGCCTTCAGTATGAATCGAAATGTGACAATGACATTGTATTCCGGGTTGAAACCCCCACCGGAAGTATAGGATGATCACTGGTACATTCAGCAGTCCGATTATATAGATATCTTTTATAAACGTTTTTTTTTTTACTTTTATGCAGTCTAGAAACTGCGGACTATTAATAATTGACAGAAGAAGCGTTTCATAGATTTCTATAACCGGTAAATAATATCAGAACCGTAATGCGGTTTAGAGAATTGATGGGATAACAATTCATTTTACATTCAAATAAATACAGAAATGTCTCCCAAACATAAGGTTAAGTCAGACGAGAAAATGTGTCTTGGGATAAAAAAAAGCAAAAAACAACGAAAGCCTATAGCTGATATTTCAGAGAATTCAAACTTTCATATTTATATGCTTAAGTACCGAAAACCCAGTAATTGATAAAAGCTATAAAAAGTGTTTGAGATAGATATGAAATGGCGACTTAACTAGCCTGTTAAAAGCCGCAATTGAACTAGCCTGTTAAAGCTGCAATTTTATACATTTAACATGCTTTCTGTGCTGAGATATTTCTGTATTTATTCAAATGTGTAATTTTTCATTACCACCCTCTGTATACGAACTTTTATTTTAAAGATGAAATTAACGAGTTTTTTTTTAAAGTTAATCAGGGTTATTGTTAGTTCATATTCATATACAGAATCTTTTTCCTATATTTAAAATAATGAATATAATATAGTATATAATATAATAATATTTAAGTAAATAACAGATTGAAAAATAACAGACTTTATTAAAATACCAATGTTTCATGTATGTTGTTTAAAAAGCTTATTTAAAATATTAAATTTTCATATTAAGATTTCCGAGACACAGTACACGAGTTTCCAATTAAATTTAGAATTTTGGTTCATGTAAAATAGATCTCACTACAATAAGCGATTAATTGTTTACAAGATTTTAAATTGCTTTATATCCATGCTTACGATGATGTTAATTTTTCGTTGGTATATACAGACTATCTCTGAAATTGAAAGCAGGTAAGGAACGAAACAGACATACTGAAACACGTGACTGACATACTGAAACACGTGACTGACACTAAGGAGCACCAAACAGTAGTTTAAATCGGTTTTGCCGGTACCGGTACGGAAGTATGATGTAGACATTGAAGGTGATTACCAGTAATGAAGTATAGATATGTAATCATTTATAGAATATTTCAAAATTATTTATGCTTTTGTTCACCAAAAAGACCAAAAACAAAAATGAAAATGTCGATTCATACAGCAACGTTTTCATTTTTAGGAAAAAGTTTGGAAGACTTTACAAGTTTTTTGTTGTTGTGATATTATCAGTTTATGCGTATTTCTTAGAAGGGCGCGTCAATTTATCCCAAAAATTACCAAATATGATATGAAACTCAAAGCCTCCCATATTTTTTTGCTTATACTTATTTCTACTAATTTTTTTTTATGAGTAGAAATAAGTTAAAAGTATAAGCAAAATGTAAATTGTTTGAGAACTTTTCCATTCGCGAAAGTTTCTGTACCTGAAAAGCAGGTAATTGGGGCGTACTGGTTTTCCTTCTTTTTTCTTTTAAACAACACGATCCAGTTTTTCGCATTTTGTAATGAACTAAGAAACTACTTAAGAGACTCGAGGTCTGAAATTGAGGAATATGTTAATATATGCTAAACTTGAGCCGTGACTCAATAAAATGTGGCTTCTTATTAAAAGCATATGGTTCTTTCTGTACTTTAAAACTAAACCGGGCCGGAATCCCGTTGTATTTCCCGACTATAAAAAGGGAAAAGTGAAAAACCAAAAGCCGGTATTTTGATAATCTAATTTAATAATCTAATTTCTTTTTTCTGTTCACGCCGCGTCTCTCTACATACGGATTTTTACTTCTCGTGTTTATCCGCTAGATATGATTGTAAGAAGTTATGTTTGTTTACAGCGGTACGGCGGGTATTTTGATTCAACTTTTTTATATGTTTTTCTGATCTCATAGAAAATCTTGAGAAATCGGAGATGTAATAACAATATGTTTTTATACACCTATATCAGGTGTAGTTTATACATATGATACAGGTGGTATTCTTTTGTGACTTATTCTCTTATATTTAAATGTTGAATAGGAAACATTAAGGTTGTGATTAATATGTGTTTTGAAATGTGGCCTGGCTCCTCCAGACTCATAAACAATCGGCTATTTCATTTAATATCCATACAGGAGAGTCTGAGATTGGAAAAACCGCCTGGAAAACTAAATAGCTCAAAAGGGGCTTTAAATGTGGACAAACTTAAAATTTGAAAACACTCTCTGGACAACAGGTATATAGCTTCAGTGTTATACCTTGGAAAAGAAGGGCACCACAAATATTTACTTAAAATTTAATTTTTATTCTAAAAGAACATTTTCTTGATAGATCGATACATTCGACTAACTTTTCAGAATACTTCAGCCTATTAGATTCCATTATTCCAGCTTTGTTAGCCTGGATGCTACCAGAAAAAAGTTGGTTTGGGAAACCTTTTTGGCCAAAATGTTAAGTCTGAAAACAAAAGTAAAGTTTTATCTCTATCAGCCCTCAATCAGAGAATGCAGAGAGTGCAAAAACAATAAATATAAAAATCAATAATATACAACTACACAATTTATTATTATGATTCTTCAGTGATCAAAATTCATTTAATATATTATATTGCATTTAGCTGTATATATATATATTTGAGTATCAGAGGTACTTTTATAATATATATATATTCTATTCTATATATAGGTATTCTATATTTCTAATCAATATAGTTAATTCAATGATTGATACCAATAATAAATTAAAAAGGGACAATATCAATATTGCCTTGGCCCTACATGGGGCTTAAACCTTCACCAGTTAAAGCCCTGCATGTGAGTGTACCAATTGGTAGCCACCTTATCCAGGCTGATGTAACTGGAAACAAGCTAATATTGGCCAGATCATTCTGAAAAATTAGCTGAATGTCCCTCCCTTCTTAATCATCAAGTTGTAAAGTTCTAGTAAATTTTCTATTTTAAAATTCACTAAATGCAGATTAAGATGCCTAAACTTTAAATGGTGTGACATGTTTGATTTTATCGCCTGATCAGGTGAAAGTCTGAATGAGATTATTAAATCAAGCCTTTTATTTGATATCCTGATCAAGAAAAAGTGTTGTACTAGTATGTTTGCCTAATTTACAGTTAGTTAATCAATAGGCGAGGAAACAATAACTTAATATATATATATATATATATACATATATGCATATGTGCTAATTCTCATTCACAGGATCACGTCCATGTTCAAATTGCCACATGTAACATCAAATTGATGTTAAGCTAGGTGGATTTTGTATAAAGGAAGTATATATATATAGTTTACACTAAACAATTGATACTGTCTCTCAGCTACTCTCTTAATAAAACTTTTTTTATACAATATATAGTTTCTCCACTCATTATTTTCATTTGTTTTCATTATAAAAATGATTAAGAAGACTATAATGGGTGCCTAATATCTTATTTTATTTTTAGAAAATATTTAACAAAAGCTTTATTTATATATATATGCATATAGCATAATGTCTTCAGTTCATTACACATCATGTTTTCGTAATTCATGTGTCATGCAACCACGAAATCCAAAGACCAAGCAACCAGCTACTGCCCTTGAAAGAGAATCATTAGAATTTGCCAATCGAATCAGTTCAGGGACCCACATCTCAAATGTACAACTTTCCCAAACATCTGAAAAAACAACAAAAACTTCATCAGTTTTGAATCACTATCATCACAAGCCAAAGTTAACTGACTCAGAAGATTTTGAAGAAAAATGTAGTAAAAACGGTCATAGAGTTGTTAGTATGCAAGAAGAAAAGAAGTCAGAGGAAAGATTACACCAAACTTCTCCGGTTGATCTTAAAAACTTGATCAACGATGATGACAAATTCTTTTCACATTTACAAGCTCTTAAAGCTGAAAATAAAAAGACCTTAAAATCTCTTGAGAGATTGTACAATATGACACTAGACAATTCAAGCAATAATCTTACCAATGAAACTAACAGTGAGAGATTGAAAGAGAGCTTCTCTCAAGACAGTAAACACAAAAAGTCTAAAGAAAAAACTAAGAGTTCAAAGAAATCCAATGAAAATCACAGACTAGAAAATGAGTTAAACTCATCAATTGAAGAATGTAGGAAAAGCTTTCTTATGGCTTCATTCAACCCACAAGTAGATAGATCAAATGGATATGTCAAACATGATGGTGATGGGGATCTTGGTGTTGGCCATAGAATGGTTGAAGAAAAAGAAAAAAAAAGCACAAAAGTTTCAAAGAAGCCGACTGTGCTAGAAGGTTTTAGTGATTTATTTAACAATTTTTAGTTGCTACCTTACTGTATTACCAGATAGAGAATATTTGAAATTCAAATTTTCATAACTCTCCTACATAATTGGTTGTGTCCTGGGGTTCCCCAGTGAACTGCTTTCTCTGTATGATTTCTCATTCAAATTTTTCTAATAAAACTTGTGTGTTATTTCTTTCTTTTGTGGGAACAAACTGAACACTTTCTCAAGACTTCTTTTTGATTCAAACTGTTGTCATTTAATGCTTGTTTTTTGTTCCCTTCATACATATACATATTTCTGGAGAATGTAATTTTAAGTACAGTATGCACTATTGTATGCTGAAAATAATCAACAGATTTGTATTTGTGATGTGAAGGAGAGTGAAAAACAATTATCTGTGAGTGTTTATCAACAGTTATATAATTGTCTTTTTGTTTACCTACACATGTGTTTGCCGACCTTCTAGGTGCGCTTCTAATCAGTATGAATCGCCAATGTCATTACTATTAATCACTAGAGCATCCTTATAACACACAAGATTCAGAGAGTGATGTTGAGAGGATTCAGCAGAAAAGATTGGATGAAGATTACAGCATAGATGCAAATAGTGATCAAGGTACACGCCTGAAGTCTATCACTCTCTTCCTTACTAAAACTTGGTTCTGGCTATAAAATAATGGGATATATAATAATGAGATAACTATGCGTATAATGAGCATAGTTTACAATAAAAAATCAGCTAACGAGCTATACGCTTTGTGGTTTTCTCATTGTTATTCCATAGTGAAAGCCGAGTTTAACCAACCTTTGAAAAACAAGACAGCGCAAACTGGCCTCACTATAAATTTTAAACGTTGCTGGACAATTTGTCCGGCAAGATTGCATTATAATCGGACATGTTCGGTCAATATTTTCTTTTCGACTTTATCCTTTGATAAGCAATAATACAGGTTTTTAAGACAATATAAATGAACTACAAGTTTATCTTAATGAAAGACAACAAAAACTTGAACAAAAACGCGTCGACCAAAATGAGGAGTAGCCACTATTTTTGACCGGTCAAAATTTCTTTCTGTGAAAACATTGTCCAGTGTCCGGCAGTTATACCGAGTCCTGAGCAAATGTAACCAAAATAGCAAAATACGTAGTTAAACAAAAATGCAATAATTTGTTCAAAGTAGTAGCACTTATAAAATTTCACTTTATGCCTGATACCTACCCTATCCTAGGGGTACGCGATTCAAGTTTCTAACCTCATTAATATAGAGTGTTTCTACTTCCAGATTAATTTATACTTGAACTAGTTGAGTGAATTCTGTTTTAATTTTAAGTGTTTTGTGTGAGATAGTTTAACATTTTACATTTTTGTCCAACATTTACATAGAAGAATGCGAAGATACATGCGACGAAACGTATAGTTCATACAACGAGCAAGATGAAGACCTTGATAGACGTTTAAAAGTTTCTGCACCGGAGAACCATGTCAATATCCTTCCTGATAGGCGCACATCTTCGTTTCGAGGACGCTCCTCCTCATTTGATGTCATCGCTAATATGTGGGAAAACTTTTCAGTTGACGAATATGTTCCTTACTCTCCGCGGAGGAGAGACAAAGGATTGCAAAAGGAATGGTCTCCTACCATCACCATCCCAGAGCCTTTTCAAATGACCGTCCGAGATGAATCCAGAGCTAAGCGAAAATCGAAAAAAATCAAGAAAATCGAGCAGGAGAAACTGGAGAAACAGCTTGCAGAAGATATGGAATTGAAGAAGAGAATACGCCCAACGCCTGTACCACCAACTACCTTTTTACCGCTGTACAACGAGATAGCTGAGGAAGAGGAGAAGAGGCGACATTACGTGCGTGATTTAAGCAAGCAGATTTTGAAAGCGACCGAGAAACCGTTCACCTTTATCAAACGTGAAGAGGTGAAGAAAGAAATGAAGAGAGCTCTCTCCATGACCGAAATTCGAAAAACGAAGAAAGAAGAGGAAGATCAAAAACATTTCAAAGCGAACCCGTACCCCGAAAAAATCTTCAAGTTGACGTGGAAGGATAAGATGGCGGAACAAGAGGAATATCGAAGAATCAAAATTAAGCTGCGTGCACAAGAAACGCTTGCGAAATCATCGCTTCCGATAAACATGAAAACGCGCGCCGGAACGGCCAAGTATTTCCAGCCGGGTGAGAAGACGAAAAATGTAAAAGAAGAACTACGGAAACGTAAACAGAAAGCATTCCGACCGCAAATTCATCACGATATCCCGGATTTTGAGGAATTGCACCGTAAATTGGAGCAGGAACAAGCGCACCGGAAAATAGTCAACATGCAAACTGTTTGTGAACCGTTCGATTTGCAAACGGGGAAAGTGCCACAACGTCGATCGAAATTCCGCGATTCTTTACGAGATGGAGATGATACGGCGAACGAGTCTAAACTCACTTCTAGTAGAGAACGTGGTAGACGTCGAAACAATCAACAGAAAACTAGTGATCGCTCGCGTTCTCTTAGTTGGTCACGCGTTTCACAACAGACACCCCCTACATTCAGGTATGGTATTTCTGGGACTAAAAAGTAGTTCGAATGGACTTGAAATTGTAGGAAATATAAAGTACATATATAAATGATGTCAAGAAGATCGTTTTTTGTCCCCTATTTGTCCGAATTAACGGATGTATGCTGTATTAATTTCTTTGGTGTTTCTTCTTAGCCATACTGAAACATCTAAATTACGAAAAGAACTTCTGCACAAGAGTCTCGAAAAAGCGAAAAAAGAAGAAATACGACTCAGTTTGCAGCTAAACAAAAAACGAAGTGAGTTAAACGATCTTCGTAAAAGTGTGACGATGAAAGCGATAGCGCAAGATCCATCTCGTAACAGGAAGAAAGAGATGAAAGAGAAATTGAAAAGTTTCAGGTAAGAACTCATCAATTTTTTTATCTTTACAATTTTCCATTTGATTTGTGATTGTAAAACAAAATTTAAATCGTCATTTAGTGAAGTTATTCATTGCTTGGATTTAGAGGGTCGGCATGATCTGCGAAGGAGAGTTAAAATATATCTTATCGTGTTTCTCATGTATGATTACCTTTTTGCTCTCCAACACATGTGTTTGCTGACCATTGAGATCCGCCTCTAATCTTTATATTTATTAACAAATTTTATACTTCATCTCTCTCTCTCTCGATATATATATATATATATATATTAGATTTGCTGATCAAGAACGGCGCAAAGAATATAAAATGTATCTAGACGACATGGATAAAAAACTCAGAGGTCGTCCTCTTCTTTTCGAGCGAGAGTCACAAACTAATGCGCGCAACAAAGCGCAAAAGCGTTACGAGGAGATTTTACGAGATGCTGGTATTGAGGGTAACACACTAGACTCGTTTCTGCAAGGGGACGTTGAGGCTAGTAGTCATAGAAACGATGATAACAGTGATAGCTATGTCGGCGAAAATAATTCAGATGATGGAATTACAGAAGATGATAGAGATAATACATATGATGGGGATAACGTTAGCAACGATGGTGGAGATAATATTAGTAACGATGGAAGCTATACACCTATTGCTTCTTCGCGGACACGAAGTGCTGTATCGGACGCAAACCGGACAAGGAGTGACGATGAAAAAGACTATGATTATACAGAAGATGAGGAAGATGACGAGGATAAAGAAGAAGAAGATGACAATGAATATTAAATATTTTTGATTTGTCTTCTTCACGGAAAATGGTACTAGTTATACAGAGGCTTGGCAGTATTTATTTTGGTAGTCAAAAACGTCTTTCTTACCCAACGTTTTTATCACACAAATACTGTGTATGCACTTTTGGTTTTTTATGCGGAATTAAAATTTGCAAGTTTTGACCAACAAACCGTGAACCATATTTACTATATTCCTCCGATGGATCTTTACCTGTATCATTACATTTTATTTACGTTATCACGTCGTCGTATGTTCTGTAAAGATAAATCGCTGTATTCAGGTTATAATGATAATACATATTTATTCATACATAATGCAGGAATTTGACGAACGGAAATTTCAAAATTATTAATAATAAATTAATTGTGATATTTTTTTGTGAAATAGTTACATAATGTTGAAGTTTACTGTTAAATTATTATATGTATGTATTATTCTATTATATATTATATATTATATATATATTATCCATTATTCTTATTTATTTTATGAATTGTGTCGACTTGGTTACTTGGTGGTGACTAGCGGTAACTTTTATTACAAATGGGAAATACAGTGCTTAGAAATTCAATCACTGCTCGTTATCCGTAAACATTAGAAACAAAAAAATCTTCCACATCTACCGCTATTTTTTTTTTAATAGAAAGCATCTTTCTTTGATGTTAACACAAAATTTTATGCGCAATTTTATTGTCGTGATTTGAACCAAATCCAAAAATAACTTACTGTAAACATTTCATACCTTAGAATGAAATCGCCAACCAAGAACCTTTTCAAATGACTGTTTTCCAAAAAGCCAGAAAAGAATGTAACAATGTAACAGAAGTAGCTAGATGATTCCTCAAACGAAAAAACAGTACAGAATTAAATAGTGCAAATTTCTTCCACAACGAACCGACATTTGCAACGATTCACAATAATTTATTTCCCGATCTTCAAAAATTTCGACGATTTCTTTTGCGTGTTTGGGACGATTGAAAATAGTCTTTATGTAAATCATTTAAACTTCGCGAGAATTAGCTCAAATTAGTTCTTTTCAATCAAATTGTACCGCTAGAATCACGTGATTAAGTTGTTCATCTTATTGTTTTTGTTTCAGGGTTAGTTGAAAATACCGTTGCTATATTTTGTTTATTGGAGAATGAGATTGGGATAGAGGTGCCATTTTTATGGGATATGGTTGTTATAGTTTTGATAACAACAAGAAAAAATCCTTCCATCAACAACTTTTACGATTATTTGAAAATAGTCTCGTCTCAAACGATTGCCTTAACCCTTTAGCTGCCGAGCTGCTTTCAAATATAATGTTCGAGAATGCCGCGCGCGCGCAAAAAAAAAAGGTTATCTATGATGCCATTGTCAGATGTTTTGAGCCTTTTCATATCAATGCTTTACACATTTGCCACAAAAAAATATTATTATGATTTGGAAAACTTCTGTTATTCCAGGTGAACAGCTATTTCTTTTCTTTGGCGATTTAAATTCATTTACGAGATGTTGGATATATCCGACAATGGCATTTTAGTCTACATTTCGATTTGTCGGATATATCCGACATCGGCAGTTAAAGAGTTAAGAGCACAAATGTTCTCACATGCACCTACAATAGATGTCGTTTAAGATTGGGATTATTATATCTTATTGTACCAACTTTTGAACATGTTATTTGTACTTATGGAACAAAATCTTACGAAGTGTAAAGGCGGATTCCCACGGGACGAATTGAATCTGAGCATGCGCACATTTGTTTGTTTAGAGGCGAAATATTTCGGCACGAAAAAGTTGAATCTGTTTCTACCAATTCGCTACGAAATATTTCGCCTTATCGCTATATCTAGCCATATATATATATATATATATGGCTATATATATATATATATATAGCCATTCGCTATATCGCTGCGAGTTCGTCTCGTGCGAATACGCCTTAAGAGAATTTTTTTCTTTAATTCCGTGAAATTTTGTGCCGCGGGAATTTGTGCCTTATAAGGACATTAATTTCGCAATTTGAAAGAATTGTAGTTTAAGACAATATTTATAAGTATGTTCAACAATATTGGGTTGTTAGGGAAAGTACAAATAATTTAATGTAATATATTTATATGCTATGTAAAATTTAAAGATATAAAAAAACTTTGTAAATGCAGCTTATAAACACAAAAATTATCCTAGAGGAAAACATGTTAATCTAGAATCAGTTTATAGCTTAACTAGCCGGGAGAAGCGGTGTTATTTGCCAGGCTAAAATCCTCTCGCCTCTCCTCTTGTTATGTAGTCTCTATATATTAGACTACCTACCGTTTTTAAAATAAAATACCGGCTTCCAGGCTAATCGAAATACAACTTTTTAATTTATCACAGTTCATCACCCTTGAACTTAAAATGTTTTTCCATTGAGGCTTAATTTATTTTCTTTACATTTTTTTTATAAAAATTATTCATACAAAATATAATGAAATTTCAAATTTGAATGATTCGAATGTAGAAGAAATGTAAATGCAGTGTTCGATGCAACATGAACTAACTTTTCCACGGCAGCTACATATCAGAGTACCATTTTCATATTTGAGATTTGTGGCTTTTTCTCTTGATTTGATGCTCTATGGGACCACGAAAATTGATTGAGTTATCGAGGTTATGAGAAAAGCTTAGTGAGGCTTCAAGAGAAATTCAAGAACATTTCGAGTTACTGGAAGCAAATTACACTGGATAACTTAGACAATGGCTTTTATATTTCATAATCTTCCTTTTCATTCTCTTCAGGCAGCCAGCTGTCCATGTTAAGAAACTTGGCATACATATCAAAGAAACGACTGCCTAACGCCAACACCAATACCATTACTGTCACCACACCATAGTAAAGCATGAAGGTACCCAGGATCTTCCCCATAACACTCGTTGGTACGATATCACCATAACCAAGACACAGTACGGTTTGCATGGCCCACCACATGGACATTGGGATGGAGGTGAATTCAGTACCAGGCTGCGACATTTCGATATAGTACATGGTGCTACCGCAGAGTATGCATATGATCAAGATGGTGTACCATACTGCCAGAATGTCTTTTATGGAATTCTTGAAAACCAAAATCGATGTCTTAATCATCATTGAGACGCGTGCTAGACGGGCGATTCTGAACGTGCGGAGGACGCGCGATAGATTGATCACGAACGTGCGGACAGTGTGGGGTGGACACCAGAAACTGACCAAGAATAAAACAACTGAAATCGCCTCAATCACGTTCACTGGTTTCTGGAAGAATCGGGATTTGATCGGAAAAACGGTTAACCGTGTCAACAGTTCCACGGTGAAAAATACATTAACTGCCAGTTCTATAGAGTTCTGTATGTAAAGATATTCGTTTAACTTAACTCCATATAAATGTAACACTATTTCACTTTCCACGCAGAACACAGCTAGCGACAATATTATCATTGTGAAAGAAAACATAAAATAGAGCATGGCAGACGAATGCGGGAACTCCTTCGGAAATTCTAAAAACTGCCACATTGTGTAGTGACAATCTCGGTAATATTTGTATCCGGGTATCCTGATTTCCCGCTTATGCAAGAAACCGTCGCGGACTTTCATCTGTTTCACAGCTTGTGTCTTAATGTCGAAATACTTGCACTCTTTCTCAAACTCGATCATCGGAACTCCATTTGGTCGTATGAGACATCCGCTGCTTTGATAGTAGAACAGTATTGCATCGAATGCATCCCGGTTGCGTTCCAAAAATATCTCTCCTGTCCGGTAATCTATCAACAAGGAACGCTTCTCAGATGTGCCGAGAAGTGTTTCCGGATACTTGTCAAGTGTTTTGGTGTACGTCTCGTATATCTTACCGCTGATGTTGAGAACGACTCTCCGGTTGTTTGCGGTGTGTTTACCCGAAGCGCCGCTTGATAACGCTGTGGTAGGTGGTGAGTTGTGTAGATTTAGGCGGCTTGTGAAGTATTTTCTCGGTAATTCCGTTTTCCCCAATGCACCGGCTGCAAATGAATGCATATCCGTTTGATGAGAATACTACTCATGTCATGTCTTAAATATTGTTCACTTGTTTTTTAACTTTTTGAAGAAAAAATGAAAATAATGTAAACAACCAGAGAAATTGTTATGCAGAACACATACAAGATTCCTAAAGACGTTTTTCCCAAGATTCGTCCTCGGATGGATTGGATGTGTTCTGCACAAAAATCTTTCTTGTGATTTGCAACTAACAGGCTTCCTGGTCGATTTTGTGTTCTACAAGAAAAATTCTGTGCAAAGGAAAAGTGACGTGTTTGCCCTGGAAACAAGCAAAAGTATCTACTGAAAAATGTTCTTTAAATTTATGTTTACTTCCTGGCACCGTGTATATTTTAAACTTCCCAGCATCTGTGGAACAGGTACTATACCTCCTTTATTCTTATCGAAGAAAACAAAATAATGTGTAATTTTATAAATGTGTAA
>JAUEKX010226594.1:0-10360 GCA_031834005.1 Dendronotus venustus
TCTGTTTGTAAGGTACTGCTCTCACAAACATAAATCATTCGTCCATTAATTAGAGAATTTATTTATATCCTTATACCTGTTTAAGACTTTTGGCTATTACGTGCGTCTCCTAGTTAATGTATGAAACCAACGAGCTCGTTTTCTAAAGACTCCAACCTCCACTAGGTGGAGAACGACTCTGCGGGTGAGATTTAGACAACCGGAACAAAAGAATATGAGATCTCGAGTTCTCTGTAAGCGTGTGAAGTGGCAACACCCGGGTTGAATTGCCGAGTTGACTTGCTTGATTTGACCCGTGTTTATATGGAATAAATAAAACGAGCCAATTCGTTTATTCAACTCGGGTTATTGCGACAACAATTTTGAATGATATGAAAATTTTTTGACGCGCATACGTCTTGAGATTAGTTGAGTTATTAATATTTATAACTTGGAATTTCAACCCGAACCGGTACAAACCGCCTCGTATAATCAGGCCCTAACTCTCATTCAATACTTCAAGGCATTTCTTAGATACTGCATGAACATCCTTTGGTTACTGTCTGCTGTTTAGTGTTGATTTTATAAAAGTTCCTCATGAGCATCAAGTCAATCAATTACTATCTACTTTCTTATAGGCAACTTCTACTATTCAGTGATGGAACAAGATTGTGTGAACAAGTTCAGACATAATATGCGTGATGGAAGTATCATCAGTCACGTTTATCCCATCCATGAGACGGGCAAATATTCCTTCAAGTGAGTATCAAATACTTTATTATGACTTTTAACCTCTTGAAAACAACGATCAGTTTCCTTTAGATTGACACGCTAAACATGTTCAGTTCTTGGTAAAACCTCCTTTTTGTGAGCAGGATTAGGAAATTAGAATTATGACTTTGAACATTAAGTAACATTTTTTCAGTATAGGCGCTGGCGCCTGCATAAATTATCGAATTCTTCCCGAGATATCTGGCCTCTAAGGGACTAGTCCAGATTTGATAACTCGAAACTTGTGATAGTTCCTCCTTTATTTGGACAATTGTGTGACAGAAATATTTAAGCGATTGTATGCATCGAGAAAAGGTTCTAGACGTTGTATCTAAACGTAGTTGTTGCCTGTGAAACGACTCAAAAATGTGCCTCGTTTATTCAAACGGAATTTGATAAGAGACTTGTACTAAAAAGTGTCTTAAAAAATATTTCTTTTACATACAGATCATGTAAAGTTTTTATAGTAAAGTCTCTTAAACGAGTTTAGAGAACGAAGAATCAAGACCAAAATGTGCCTCTTTTATTCAAACAGAAATAAGAGACTTGTATTAAAAGAGTGGGTGGACTCGAACTGGCACTTGTACCATATACACAGGGAAAAAAATCCAACCTATCCTAACCTACGGAATTCATTTTTTCCCACTGCGGTAATATTATTTTTCTTCCAGCGGTGGTAAATAATCATATCCCAAGCCATATGAATCGTACGGTTCCCACTTGTTTTTTATTGATTTCCCAAGTCACAGGATTTTTAATTTACCACTCTGGAATCTTATTTTCCGACCCTTGGAGTTACATATTTCCGTGGTAGTAAAAGATGATATCCCAAGACATGTGAATCGTACGATTTCCGCTCGTTTTTATTGATTTCCCAAGGTTCTTAATTTTTGCCTTAAGTAAGTAATGCGGGGAGGTCTAGTGTCGGTATCAACCATACAACGAGGGAGTCTATCCCCTTTTCCTTTGCGCTAGACCAGGGAGATTGATTGCTGAGGTGGAGCGCCACACCTACTCTCAGCTCCCAGTGACTTACCGCACAGATCAGATTACCCAAGCTGTGCTACTCATACGTTGAGTTGACGGAGGCAGGGATCGAACCTGCAACCTTTCGGTTACAAGGTGAACGCTCTACCGACTGAGCTAACTTGCCTCGAGGCATTTTTGCCTTACCCATTCTGCACGTAATGTTCCAAATCTTGGAACACTTTCACTTCCGCTTCCGAAATTTGAAATATACGCAAGACTTGGTATTTTTTCATTCCCGGTTTGGGAATTTGAAATAGTTGGAATACTTTCACTTCCGGATCTGGAAACGACAAATTACGGCCTAGTAAAACCCAGGGAAGTAATCAGACTAAAACCAAGTTTGTGAAATCTATTTTCCTGAAGCTGGAATTTATACAAATCTCTAGGTAGTATTTTTTCTAATATTCTGACCATGGTATTGTGAAAACTTAGGGGGTGAATGCATTTTTTTCCATGAGAAAACTTGCTGTAGTTTGAATTCCCAAGATATAAAAAATCCCTGGTCCAGAATTGAAATATTCCCAATCTTAGGATTTACATTTTTTTTTGTAATATAAAAATAAAAGACGAAAAAAAAAAGATTTGCAAGAATTGATAGTTATTTGTACATATTCTTTTTTTAGAGCGCTCTTCCATCACGAAGACGAAGGAAATTTTTCCTTACTCAGTTACGAAGCTCGAGTCCACGGTTTTGAAGTTGTTGGCGCTAACGGTGGCTCTGCCAAGAAATGCTTTGAATGCATTGCTGGCACCTTCCTCGACAATAGTGGGGCATTTTGCCAGAAGTGTCCAAATGGTACCTACAGCCATAAAGGACAATCCAAGTGCACCCAGTGTTCGGATGGCTGGTTCGCGGACAAGGAAGGCAGCCCGTATTGTATCCGGTGCGGGGAAGGGACTAAATCGAACAAAAACCGGGACGGTTGCAGCTACAATAATTGCGTGTTCAAAACCCCTAAAGGCTACACTTACGATCTGCTGCCGCTGAAAGTTGAGAACGGTCCCATGCACAAAGTGCAGACCTATCGTCCTAAGTCGAAGTATTTCTTCCCCTTGTTTTACTACGTGAACATATGCTCGCATAACCATGACAACTCGTCTTGCACTAGCATGAAGAGAGTACAGGTACCAGGCAAAAAAACAACCGTCCGGAAACATGTAAGTAAAATTAACGGACATTCTAATCAGCGGATATCCCTTATTAACAGACAGCTTACCTATTACCGCATGAACAGCATCCTCAATCTAAATCTCTCATATATTATGCTTCATTCTCACTGGTTTAAAGAGAAACGCCTTATGATATTTCCTAATTTTAACCAACCTGTGTTTACTTCTTTATAAGAGCAACAGTGAAGTAACACACATTTTAAATTATTCAAAGCCATGTAGAAGAGCCCCCTTTAAATACTTTATAATTTTATATTCTATAGACTCTGTTGAAGACAATGGCGTGCAAAAGGTGGTCATTCGATGAAAACCACAGCTACTCCATCGGTGAAGTGTTAAACTTTATACCATCTAAGAACGAGTCGGATGGTTTGTTAATTAAACTTACTGGTGGTTACCGATGTTGGAATAAAATGTCCAAGAAATACCAAGACCCTCTCACCACTATAGAAATGAAATGTGATTTAAATATTGATTTGGGCTACCCGGAACCTTTGAATAACTATTCCGGTATTAACTTTTTCTTTTGCTTATTTTTTTATTTATTTCATCCAGGCCAAACTTTGTATAGATCACTGATATAAAGCTGCTTCATGAATGTTGTCTCGTATTCAGTATTATTAATTCTAATAAATAATAAACTAAAAATATTAGTCCGATATCATGCAAACTGAGCCATGCCCACACCTATCCCACCTTCGCACTTCCAATGGGAAAGTTCTTTGATACTGATACTCCTGGGTCTTGAATAACCGCATATGTACTTTTATTTTTTTTAGCTAAATGTCTCCCCTGTACGACTATTCCCTACTGTACTATTATTTATTTCAACCACTTTTTGAAAGTTTCTTATAATCAAAACGGTTTAAAGCCCATTAACGTTATTCAAAAATTTTCGACATCGAAAAAGCCATCGTGTGTACAAACCGTTAAAGTGACTCGAATATTTTCAACATTGAAAAGCCCATAATGTGCATAAACCTTTACTTTATGCTATTCGATTTCTTCAACTTTAATGCAATAGTGTGTACAGACTGTTAACATGTTTCGGAATGTCTGCCTGTATGATTATTAATTCTAGCTTTAACTTCTCTCCTGTATGATTATTCCCTACCCTACGTTTATTCGAGATCTGAGAGTATATTAAACTTTTGGTAACTCTTGCATAATCTGCTAATTGAATCCCCAGAGGAGTGAATGCTCTCTTTTTACCCTTGAACTCGCCAATCGAAAATGAAAGGGTAGATAACAATAATTTGCACGTTATAAAAGCATAATGAATGAGCAATGATGAAAATAATACTCACTAGCGTGCACAGGATAAAGCGAAGTTAGCCTGTGCGCAACGAAGCACTGTCATGAAAAAAAAAAGACAAAAAAAAGAAAACGAGAGGCTTGATCATTATTATTTTTATTTTTTTTTTGTAGCTGTTGATCGGAACTGTGTGTTCCAATTGCAATGGAGAACACGATACGCTTGTCCGTTATGTGATAACAGCAGTGCGCGAGACTACGCGACAACATACGGCCCGTGTGTCGATGGTACGCGTGTGAAAAAAATGTTCCGTCAAACCAATTGTCGAGAACGCCAACAACTACCCCAGGTAGTAATCGCGAGGGAAGTCTGTAAAGTCCAGGTATATTTTTATTATTTTTTTTTGCAAAGAAATCCTTCGTATTAATATTAAGGATTTAATCTAGCCTTCGTTCGAATGCTCTCGCGATTTGTTTATTTCCAAGTGTTAGAGATGAAATTTCTTGCAAATAAAATTTTACAAGAGTGGTCCTAGATAGCAATGGTCGGAAATAAACAAATCGCAAAATAAACAAATATCCAAGGCTGGTTTGTTAAAAAATGAGTATAACAGTTGTTTATGAATTAAGTTTTTGTTGTTGTTTCCACTCGTTGTATTATGATCGGCCAATGACTTCTTTTAGAAATAGATAGTTGTTCTATCTATATCAATGAAACGTCTGAAACATTTTATCAGCTTTACAAAAAAGCAATTAAAATATTGTTTTTGAACCGGAAGTTTTCCGTTTTTTTTTTTTTTTGCAACCGGAAAGATTTATATCCTGCTTGTAATTTCCGATTTGCATCCATTATTTCGACCATTAGGCCTGTAGCTCTTGTAAAGTTGTGACGAGCCTATGTAAGACTCTGGATCTATAAGAGTCTCTTATGACTCTAAAAGGCCTTGATAAATTTATTTTTGTGCTGATGCTAAATACACTATTGAAATGCTTCAAGATCTAGCATCGATCAATTTCTTCGTACCAAAATAAGAAAACGTATGGTGTGGATTTAACTTGGCGAGAAAAACAACAATGCACGAAATTGTAACTTAAAAACTTAAACTGAGTGTCTTAAACGCACACGGTTATCTTACTAATCAAATTTTTCACTTTTTAGAACGTTGGTATCAATGACACAGTGGTGAATAAAACACCGTTGATTGTTGCTATAGTAATCGCTTGCCTCGTAATCATCATCCTTATCATATTCGTGGTGTATTACATGAAGCGAAACCGTTATTTGCGAGGTCGTCTTTTCTTGCCGGGAAAATCGTTCTCGAAAGTCCAAGAGGAAGACGAAGACGAGCTGGTCGATAATATGTCGTAGATTGGCTTTGTTCGCCTCGTAAGCGCGGCTTCAATAACACTTATATATTATATATATTATACATATAGCGAAGTAATTATTAATTAAATAATTAATTATGTCAATAAATGTGTAGCTGATTACATTTTGCCGTAACCATAGGGCCGATTAATCCGTAATCGGCCCGCTCAGTTGTAATCGACCTCTTTACGTAAATCGAAAAAAATGGCCAAAAAAGATTTATTCTTAAAGGCATACGATTAATCAGATATAGCATAATCTTTTTTTGGGTGATTTGAGATTAATAGAGGCATTATTTCATTTTGAAAACATTCAAAATTTTGGATACTTCAAAATGAAGCCACATTAATTCCAAATTAACCTCAAGATTATGCTGTTGTTAGTACTAATACTATGATTGGTCGATTTGTACGAGAATACATTTGTGTACTGTCACAATTATTACTAAATATGTATAAAAAGGAAAAAAAACGTCTTGTGTAACAGTACCATGTATTCGTACTTCGGGCAAAATTATATTTTTAATCATCTCCATCAAGTTCGGTGTCTTATCCAGATGTAGAAAAGCAAATACCTAGGAGGAGTAGAAAACATTTTCTTTAAGGATTCTAGAAAGATATAAATTGTTCTGTCCAGAAGCGGATCTAGAGAGTCAGCAATGGAAAGCAAAAATAAATTGTCTGCAATACTTATTTTAATCTCACTCTGTATACACCAATAGCTGTTTTGAGTGTATGATCTGTAGATTGGTGTCTGGTGATTAGTTTAATAATACTTAATTGGTAATTTTAAATAATTTCATACATGTAATAACCTTTTCATTGATCACTGACATATCTGGTGTGCATACCTACATGTAGCGTTTTTTAAGCGTTTTATTGACATTTAGGCCATCAAAAAAATATTTTGTAAGATAACTTCCTGATACAATTAATATTTGTTGGTTTTTTCCTTAGTTTGTTTTTGACTTATATTATTATATATTTGTTTATACATAGTATACAGGCTAATCTTTGTGTTGGCGTCCAGTCTATTCACGTACTACTATTTAGTTTATTTAAGTTTTATAATTAATGTTTTTCTTGTTTTATGTAAAATTAAAAGGCATATAATCTTAAATATCTGGCGGATTAATGAAATCGGCCAAGCTAAATGGTCGGCAACATCTGTGAAAGAGATTGAAAAACTATTATTATTCTCAAACAGATAAATATCTTTTTGCTCTTCTACACACGTGTTTGCTGGCACACACCCAGTAACTGCTAGTTAATTTTTGTTTTGTCTTTTTTAATGGTAATTATTTAAACTGGTTGTTTTTAGTTTTTGTTATGCTGTTTTGTATATTTTTATTTTTTTTTAACTTTGAACTATATATTTCTTTTCTTTTCTTTTTTGTTACTATGTTTGCTGTCACTTTTAGCTTTTTTAGATATTGAAAAAAAAAATCATAAATGCTGTTAGTTGATATAACAAAAACGCGTAAACAGACTTCTTACTCTTGTTCTTCAAAAACGGGTCTACAGTTTTTTTCTGTTTGACACATCAAGCTAATTGTGGGTAGCGCAACAGCCCTGTATAATTATACAGGGTGTCCCATTAATATTTGTAAACTTGTAGCTTTCAATTCGCCTCATAAAAAGAAATCACACGAGGTTAAATCTGGAGACCTTAGAAGGCCCTTTTACTTTTTGGTTAAAGGCAATAATCTTGTTGTCAAACAATTCATATAAACTAAACGATCTGTAATAGCCATAACTCAGCGATGACAGGGGGCACAATCCTGAAACCACCATTCATTTTCTTCGAAAAGAACATGAAACAAATTAAAATAAAAAATTTCAGATCTCTGAATCTACTTGTTCAGTAATCACGTTAACATATAATGCTCCGTTAATGTTGTAATAAAGAAAAATACGACCCAAGAATTCTGCCATTACCACATATAGCAGCCCATACTATAACTTCTTCTCATGAGTTAGTTCGACACGTATTATTAATTCTGATAAAAACTTCCGCAATAAAAATGTGCTGCTCGAGGGTAAATTGCATTTTGACAAATCTTGGACAAATGATCAAAGATTTTTAAATAAAACCTTTTTGATTAAGGAGTTCCTTTATTGGGAATTCCATGTTATTTGCTTTTATGGAAGTTTATTAAGTTAAGTCATTAACAGATTTTTAAAAATAGGGCGAGATAAAATGTGTGAAACTTTAAAATATTTTTAGCTTGTTAATAAAGAAGTAATTACAGTACAAGCATTTTTTTTTATTCTACAGCCAATCAGATTCGGTTAGCTTCAATTTACAACCAAAGAAAACAAAGTAACAAACCCCACGTGGGGTACATGTTTTTTTTATAAGCATAACGTTTATAAGCATACACAGGCTCAGGTTTAGTCAAAATTTAAGTATACAGTAAGCATTATTAATGAGCCTTAATCTAAGTACATGTTAAGCCTTTTATTTCTATTAATTGGGAAAAAGCCATGCTTACATTATTTGCTGAATAAAAATAAAATAAAATAAAAGCAAAGATTCATTATATTGTATTATTGTGAAAGAAAATTATTTTCAAGGGAAAAAGACAAGCAGCATAAAAACCTAAATTTTTGTCTCGTGTAGTCTCTACCCTTTAGGATATAACTAAAATTCTAGTACAACTGACTTTTCGAAAAAGATTGAAATAAGCAGATCTCAAGCATAACTTGAGCTTTCTTATCGTTTTTCGTTAAGCATACTTAAGCATGATTTTGAAAATTCATATGCTTTTAAAAAAATCAAAACATGTACGCGATTTAAGTTCGGATAAATTAAATTCTTATTGCTATATCAAATATGAGCCGGACATTATATTGGGACACCCTGTATACTATACAGTTTTTTTATACAAGCAACTTACCTCTAACTCAGCTCCAGACAATTTTGTGGCTCAAAGTTTCTTAGTAGTTGCTTAATTGAAAAATCAAAAACAAATAAATACAATGTATAATAATAGCATAATAACATACACAGATTTCTTAAGAAACACACTTTTCAGGCTTCACCCCCCTTTTTCTTAACTTCTAGTCAAATCCAGACAATATTTTTTACCTTTTTCTAATGATGTAATTATCTTTATTATCGGGTTTCGGTATATTCGAGTATATTTGAAATTTAAAGTAACAATTTGTGAAAGATTCTATTTGTCAAAAATTTTAAACATTGATAAACCCATCGTGTGAACAAACCGCTAACGACTCGAATGTCTTCAACGCTGGAAAGCCGATAATGTGCAAAAAGCTTTACTTTATGCTATTTGTTGTTGTTTTTTGTGTTTTGTTTTAACTTTAAGCCAATAGTATGTACCAATGATTATCATGTTTTTCGAACTTATCATCAATACTAAATTTTTTCTGATCGATTTCGCTGCCGTAGGCTTATCACCTCTTATACGATTTTTAATTTTAACATCAAACTTCTGCCCGTACGTTTATTATCCCCGGTACGATTATTAATTCTAGCTTATCTTCTCTCCTGTACGATTATACCCTACCCTATTCGGGACCTGAGAGTATTGCTAATAACCCGGTTAGATGAAATGTTGGGAATGATTTCCATTTAATACGCACTTAAGGCGGGGTTAAGTGCTATTTGTGCGGGGCTTAGGTCATCTCAGCTTGGAGGTTAAGTTATAAGTGTCACCGGTCCCAGTAGTTCTTGTTTTCACAAGTAGGTTTCCAGCTGTCGCAGCGTTCCGCCCTAGTTCTTTGGTCTTTCACAAATCTTCGTCCCTTTCAGCACTGCAGCCCTTTCTTGGCCCCCAGCAAGCACGCTGAGAAGAAACCTCAATCATATTCTGTAGGAAGTTCAATTTCACAAGGTGTGTCTTCCTGCATAGTTTTCAACCCCTGGGGGCGGTGCCCAAGAAAGATGGTTCTGCCAGGACTATTCTGGATTTGTCATCACCCATAGGATCTTTGATTAGCGATGAGATACCAATTGAACTCTCTACAGTCAGGTACTTCCAGTCCGATGAGGCTGAGTCTTTGGTCCACTCCTTCGGTTATCAAAGGTAGACATTAAATATGCCATTCGTTTGTGCATGTTCATCCTTTAGATCGGCCGTTGCTAGGTTATTCGTGGTTAGATCGGTTTTTCTTTGTCAGATAAGCTCCTCCTCGGGGCGTCGTTAGTGGTATCAATAGAAGCTTTAGAAAGACAAGAAACGGGAGTTGTGGTCAGTTATCAGTATGCGCTGTCCTTCGCTCGAAAGGTAGTCAAGCCTGATTGGATGTCTTTGCGGAGTTTAATTGATCCGCCATCTTTGGTAGTCTAGTTGCATCATCGTATTGAGTTGAATCGTTGAATGTGTGCTGATTTTTCAAGGTGGTCGAGGTCCCTCCATCTTTGGGACGGTAAATGTTTTGTCCAGGATTTTCAGACTTTAGTTAAAAATAGTTGGGGTACCCGTTTCATTATTTATCTTTTCTTAGCAACCTCTATTCAAAAGTAATTACTCTGGAGAACAGAGACTTCTCCCCAGACGATATTGCTTAAGTGTTTCTGAAATTAGCACTCCCTAGTATTCCGAATATTTACACTCATACAGGGTGGTTCACAGAAAATACTGTCTTTTGAAATGTGTAAACAAAGAGTTTAAAATGGCTATTGAAAATAACGCGTTTATTGCATGCAATTAGTAAGAATTCTGCACAAGGGAATAAAATATAATGACTTTAACGTGATTATATTTTTTATTACAGTGTAAATGTGTAAAGAAAACATAACAAAAGAAATTTAACAACAATA